>JAQOOF010000185.1:0-49061 GCA_029931835.1 Etheostoma nigrum
CCGAATAACAATAGTTGGAATGCTGTGGAACAGCATTCCCACAATAAGTAAGAATAAATAAAGAACAGAATAACAATAGTTGGAATGCTGTGGAACAGCATTCCCACTAATAAAGAACAGAATAACAATAGTTGGAATGCTGTGGAACAGCATTCCCACTAATAAAGAACAGAATAACAATAGTTGGAATGCTGTGGAACAGCATTCCCACTAATAAATAAAGAACAGAATAACAATAGTTGGAATGCTGTGGAACAGCATTCCCACTAATAATAAAGAACAGAATAACAATAGTTGGAATGCTGTGGAACAGCATTCCCACTAATAAGTATGGGCAATAATAGTCATTGTGCCGATTGCACATCGGCACACTGAATAAGTATGGGCAATAATAGTCATTGTGCCGATTGCACATCGGCACACTGAAAAAAGACAAATGTCAATAAAAGTGACAAGAGTGAAAACATTTGAAAAAATTGACATTTTAGTGCTTAAACTAATTTTTTTTTACATTTGTTACATTTTTTTCACTTTGTACGGCATTTTTTGCACATTTGTTCACATTTCAGTCACTTTTATTGACATTAGTCTTTTTTTTTTATTTGTCACACAAAAACTTGGTGTCAAAGCAATATACAAAGCAGTGCATCATGGGGAATTATCTCAAATGGTAGATCGCTTGCTTAGCATGTGAGATTTAGCGGGATTGATGCCCGCATCCTCCAGTTATTTCTTCTTCTACTGAAGACGATCTAGTGCAGCCTGAGGCTTCAAACATTTGGGGAAAAAAACAAATTTCAAAAGGCTCAGAAAAAGTCGACAAACTTTGAAAAAGTGACAAAAACATTGAGGGAAAGACACAAAAGAGATTTATATTTGGAGAAAAACATTATTAATAAAGAACTTGTGTGTGACAAACAATTTAGGTACCATTCTGTGTGCCCCATCCCCCCCCCCCCCCCGCGAAGCCAATTTTGCACTAACCCAGTGGTCTATCACTCAATTAGAATGTGGTCTCAATTTAGACGACATTTTAAGTTGCAGACATTCCCCCATAAAGAATAATTATAACTTCCCACCTTCGCTCTCAGATTCAACCTTTGGAACTTGGTCCTCGAAGGGCATTAAGTCTATTTCCAATCTGTTTGTGGATGGCAAGTTCGGATATTCCCAACTCTCTCAATTATTTAATTTACCAAAGTCTCACTTCTTTAGATTTCTCCAAATTAAACACTTTGTCCAGAACAGCATAACCTCCTTTCCAGATTTGCCAGTAAGAAATATGATTGACCATATCCCTTTGTTACCCCCTTCACGTAAAGGTGTAATCTCAATTCTTTACAACAGCATATGCAATATCTCCCCGCACTCTTTGCAGGATGTCAGGAGACTTTGGGAGGAAGATCTTGGTGAGGAATTTACAGATGATCAATGGAAAGCGGTGCTTGACTTAGTACATACATCTTCTCCTTGTGCCAGACACAGCGGGATACAACTCAAAATAGTTCTGAGAGTACACTTGACCAAGACAAGGCTGGTGAAAATCTTCCCCAATATGGACCCCTCATGCCCTCGCTGTAAAGGTCAACCAGCGGACCATATACATATGTTCTGGTCTTGCCCCAAACTTAACGCTTTCTGGGCCAACATTTTTGGCGCCTACTCTAAGATGCTTCAAAGAAACATCGACCCTAACCCTGTAAGTGCCCTATTTGGATTAGCCCTTGAAAATTGCCCCCTTGTAGCATTCTCTTCCCTGATTGCCAGGCATCTCATCCTTCTCTCCTGGAAGGAACATGCTCCCCCCAGCTTCACAAGGTGGATTAGAGATGTTATGTATTTCCTAAAGCTCGAAAAGATCAGATACACCCTTAAAGGCTCCCTGCAAACATTCAGGAAGGTCTGGGCCCCCTTTTTAGAGTACTATGAGAGCTTTTTTTAAAATTATAATTAGTTTTTATTCCTTTTATTTATTTTTTATATATTTTTTTCCTTCTTTACGTATTTCATTTCACTTGACTTATTTACTGAGATATCTTACGTTTACTATTATTGTCACTTTTTCCCCTTTTATTGTCCTCTACCCATTATTTTCTGTACTGGTATCCACTTATTTGGAAACTTGGTGCTGAATTGTATATGCTCCTTCTCCAATCCCTCATTGGACAACTACTCCAATGGACAATTATTCTTGTGAAGATCTGGACTTAAAGGGCCAAACTGGGATGGATGGGTGGGTGGGTTGAGGTGTGGGGTACCTTTCATGTTGGTTAATTTCTGCATAACACAGCCATATATTGTTTGTACATATTTGGTCCATTATGTGCTGTAGAAAATGTTACATTGTTTATGGAAAAGCAATAAAAATTGTTAAACAAAACAAAAGAAAGCACCATTTTAAGGACACACAGTAGACCTACAATGAAAGTGTAATTGCACTGCTTTGAAAATAGTAAGAACCTTCTTCATCACAAACCTGATGGTGCAGTACTTGATCCACATGGATCCACTTGCTGTCCCTCTGGCTGTTCCTCTCTCTGTCTCATTTATGTTTTCTTCTTCCTCACTCTCTTCTTCATGCTCTTCACCCGCTTCATCATCCTCCTTACCCTCTTCTTCATCTTCCTCTTCAGTCCCTTGATTTGTTTCTCTCACTGATGTTTTTCTCACTTTTTGTGTACTAGGGCGCTATATCGCTTCTTCGTTTCATGATACTGTATCTGTGGCTGGAATTGGAATTACTATCCTTTATAAAAAAAAAGTGCTTAAAATGCTATTCACTCTCACGCGTTGAGACCTGTTAGTTAAAAAGTTCAACAACCAAGAGATAAGACAAGGATCGATATTAAAAGTACTCTTTAAAATCCCCGCTAAAATATGTGGTTGGATGCAATTAAAAGCTGAAGTAAAGTCAATAAAAAGCAGCCGCACAAAACTCTTAGCACTCTCAAGATGCGTATGGATCAAGTTAAAAAGAGTACATGCTGCATCTTCCACGCCGCGGTTTGGTCTGTAGGCAAACTGAAATGGATCCAGTAGATCCTGTACAGAGTTCGTAAGTTCATCCTTCACAATCCTTTCTAATGTCTTCATAGTGAGGGACGTGAGTGCCACAGGCCTAAAGTCATTGAGAGACTCTGGAACCTTTTTTTTAGGCACTGGAACAATAATTGAGTCTTTCCAAAGGCGAGGAACAGTGTGAAGATGTAAAGACATATTGTAACTGAAACAGAAAATGTCTGCCAGCTGTTCAGCACAGTTCTTTAATATACGGCCTCCAATACCGTCGGGGCCGGGACTTTTCCTTTTGTTTATGCCTCTGAAGAGTGTCAGGACCTTGTTTCTGTCAACCTGGAATTTACCCTGTCCAGGGGTAACATTATTAAAAACTGACAACTCCTCACTAAAATCATGAATATTAAAACGATTATAAAAAGTGTTCAGCTCATTTGAGAAGGCAAGTTCTGACATGCCATGGAGGGAGATCAGACACTTCTTAGGTTGCATCCCCATCATTGCTTTCACACCCTCCCATGCAGGACGTGAGTTGCCTATGCTCAGCATGCTCTCAACTTTGTCCTTATAATTAAGTTTTGCAAGCTTAAGTTCCTTTCTAGCTTGTTTTTGAAGTACTCTGTATTGAGCCATGTTACCTTGGTTGAAGCTAATATTTCGTTGATTAATTATGCTTTTGACAGATTTAGAGACCCATGGTTTATTATTTGGATATATGGCGATGGATTTACGAGGGATGACTAAGTCCTCACAGAAGGTAATGTATGCAGAAACAGTCTCTGTGAGCTCATTTCTGCTGTTGAATTCTTTTTTGTGTGTCAATACGGCTCTGTTTCTTTTTTTTAAGTACATACTTGGCCTACATTTTGAAATGCATGCAGGTATACATGCATACAGTGGTATGCATGCATTTAGGAACCCATGCCTGACGAAAAAGAGGATAAATTCAATAAATGAATATTTCACATTGAACACTTGTTTGGGTTGTCTTTTAAAAACAGGGCATTGCGAGTACAGATATAAACAATAGAGTCAACAAGGTTACCTCTTATCATCTACCTCACCAATCTATGTCATCAGAGCTCCAAGTAACTGAGACAACTCAAAGTCATCACATCTGACAGTTGAAGTGAAATGTCTCCACCTGCTGAAGAATAAAGTTAATGGCATGTCAAGTTTATTTCATCCTTAAAAAAGGACTACAGCTCAGATTTAATACTGGACCAATGACACAGATCTTGCTGCAGACCTTCAACGGCTAAACACCAATTCCCATACCGGGAGTTGAACCCGGGCCACCTGAGTGAAAACCAGGAATCCTAACCGCTAGACCATATGGGACTGACTGCATATTAATAACAGGGATTTCATAAATCAATTCATAGTCTGGCTGGAAACAGGCCTTCTCTTGAACGCGAATGAAGAAGCTTCTTAAGTAAGTTTTATCTTGAAGCTTTTGAGTGTTCTTTAAGTTTTTATCTGCTTTAACTATTACCGGACAGCGGGGGCACGGAGCAGAGCAGAGCGGCCGTTAGGGAGGAATCCTCCTCCGTGTTCAGCTCTATTTTGAACTGGAGGTAAAAAACTTAACGTTGGAACTTTATGACGAATATAAATGTTGACAGGTAGATTTCTGTTAGTAACAAACACAACTATAGTCAATAGAAAAAGAAAATATCTACTAAATGTTTAACGTTACAACCCGCAAGCTGTTGGTGAATTACAGATTTTCCAGCCCCTAAGCATGAACAGCAGAGCAAAGTGACGCAGCGGAAGTGTGTCTGAGCCCATAACCCAGAGGTCGATGGCTTGAAACCATCCTCTACTAACTCCTATGCATTGTATCAGCATTAAGGCTATTTCCAGTCTGTTGATGTTTAACAAAGCATCTGTTGTTGCAAGCGTCTTAAGTAAAATGTCTACAGTGCTCAGGTACATTTTCATTTTCTTAACCTTCATGTTGTCCTGGGGTCACATTTGACCCGTTTCCAAGTTTTAATTTATATCACAAATATGGGCGTCAACAAGGCAACAACAAGGCGACAAAACATTGGGGAAAAAAGCGTAAATAATATTGGAAAAAGTGAAAAAAAACTATGGAAAAAAACACTGGATGTGAAAAAGTGACAAAACGTCAACAAAAGGGACAAAGACGTAAGGGGAAAAAACGATAAAAATGTTGAAAACACAAAAAAACGTAATTTTTTTTTGCTTTTTTTTGAAAAGCAACAAAAAACATTGAGATAGGGACAAAAAAAGTGTGTTGTCATGTTGGTATTGTTATTAAAAAACAATTTCCTGTAATCATAAACTTATCTTTTACCTTCTAAATCTGATTCATGATTTTATTGCTACACAGGTCCGCCATTTATGATTTTTAACTATTATAGCACGTTTGTCGTGGAACATTCATATACAGAACTCAGGAACTGCAGTGCTTCATGGGGGATTAGCTCAAATGGTAGAGCGCTCGCTTAGCATGCGAGAGGTAGCGGGATCGATGCCCGCATCCTCCAGTTGCTTCTTTAATTAATAAAAGTGACAGAAATGTGAACAAATGTAAAAAAAAAAAAAACGACCAAAATTTGAAAAAAATGCCAAACAAAGTGAATAAAATGTCCAAAAAAGTGACAAACGTAAAAAAAAAAAGCTTTAGAAAAAGTCGAAAAAAGAGAAACATGTCAAAGTGACTGAAATGTGAACAAATGTAAAAAAAGTGACAACAACATCGAGGGAAAGACACAAAAGAGATTTATATTTGGAAAAGAATAATTATTAATAAAAACTTGTGTGTGACAAATTTTAAATGTAAGAAAAAAGACAAATGTCAATAAAAGTGACAAGAGTGAAAAAATTTGAAAAAATTGACATTTTAGTGTTTTAAAAAAAAAAAACAGATTTACATTTGTTATTTTTTTTACATTTTCTTCACTTTGTATGCCATTTTTTCCACATTTGTTCACATTTTCAGTCACTGTTCAAGATCCCTGTTCCCTTCCAGATGTCTTTCTTCATTATTCTGTTTTGTTTTTATTTTATTCTTTCTTTATATTTATTTGTATTTTTTATTATTTTCCCTCTCTCCACCACCACCCTTGCTGCTGCCCACTATACCCACCCTCATAATTTTGTAAGATATGGCATCTACATCTAATTACAATCAAAGTCGGCCCATTCACTTTGTTTTCTCTAAATACTAACGGTATGAATACCTGGGTGAAAAGACAGAAAATAACATCCTATCTACAACAATTAAACACAGACGTAGCCTTTCTGCAGGAAACCCATCTTAAGAACAATCATGTCAACTACCTTAAAAAAAGCTGGGTTGGTCAAGTGTACCACTCCCAGTTTAATGCTAAGGCCAGAGGGACAGCAATCCTTATACATAAGAGCATCCCCTTTCAAACTGAGGAAGTGATTACTGATAAAAATGGGAGATTTGTTATTGTTGCGGGTCGACTATTCACCAGTCCTGTCATTCTGATCAATGTTTATGCTCCTAACTATGATGATTACAACTTTTTTGTCAAACTGTTCTCTGCCATTCCTTGCGATAACAATTATAGGTTGATAATAGGAGGCGATTTTAACTGTGTACTCAGCACCGTGCTAGACAGATCGTCGAACAAGGTCCAACAACTCACCAAATCTGCAAGAGTTATCAATGATTTCGTAGTGCACAATGGTGTTTCGGACATTTGGAGTTTCAAATTTAAAAATCAAAAAGTATTCTCCTTTTTCTCCAATGTCCATCACACATACACTCCTAGACAATAGACTGCTAGGTAATGTTAGCTGTTGCACATATCACAGCATCACAATCTCATTTCACATAGCTCTACCCAACTGTCTTAGGCCCTCTCGTAACTGGAGACTTAACCCCCTCCTCATAGCCGACGAAAAATGTGTTAGCCACATTTCTTCTCAAATTAACTTTTTCATCAAAACTAACATTCACCCAGAAATCTCTCACTCAACTTTGTGGGAAACCCTCAAGGCCTATCTTCGAGGGCAAATAATTGAATACTCCTCCAGGGCAAAGAAAGCAAGAGACTTAAAACTCAATGACATCTCGCGAGCCATTGCGGAGATTGACAGCCACCACTCCTCTCCGTCGCCAACACATTTTAAAGAGAGACTGCGACTACAGACAGAATACGACTTGCTCTCCACAGACAAGGCCTCTTATTTGCTCACAAAAGTACAATATAAGGTTTATGAAAGCGATAAGGCTGGCAGGCTCCTAGCCCAACAGGCTTATTCCTGAGATCTATAGTCAAACAGGGGAAACCGTGACAGATGTCCTGGAAATCAACAACACCTTCAAACAATACTACAGTAAATTATACAGCTCTGAATGTGATGATAACTTTTCACAGCTCAATCACTTCTTTGATAACCTTCACTTTCCTTCTGTTCAAGCTGAACAAAAATCATTATTAGGAGGTATGATTTCCAAGGCAGAGATTCTTAAAGCTGTCAATTCCTTGAAATGCAACAAGACCCCTGGTCCGGACGGGTATTCTGGACAGCTCCCACCAATCCTCCGTCAATCTGCAATAACGCTTCTACCTAAAGGGGGTAAAAATCCACTTGAGCGCTCCTCCTACCGCCCAATCTCTCTGCTAAATGTGGATTACAAGATTTTGTCCGAGATTCTGGCGGCTAGACTAGAGACAGTTATCCCACAAATTATTGCAGCAGACCAGACAGGCTTCATCCTAAATAGACACTCTAGCTCAAATCTTAGAAGGCTTTTTAACATTGTTTACTCCCTTCTGTCCCGCTCCCCGGAAATGGTTATATTGCTTGACGCTGAAAAAGCGTTTGACCGAGTTGAGTGGCGATATTTGTTTGCAACCTTAAAGAAATTCGGATTTGAAGATTCCTTCATTTCCTGGATAAAACTCCTCTACTCTCACCCTACAGCCACAGTAATTACTAATGGTCTACAATCGGAACATTTCTCTCTTGGCAGAGGCACACGTCAAGGCTGCAGTCTGTCTCCTCTGCTTTTTGCCATTGCCATTGAACCGCTGGCCATTGCCCTCAGACAATCTGGTGACTTCCGGGGTATACAGCATTGGGGCCTTACGCACAAATTATCCCTATACGCAGACGACATTCTTTTATACGTCTCAGACCAACTTAGCTCAGTTCCCTCCATTCTTAAGATCCTGGCTCATTTCGGAAGTCTCTCCGGCTATAAAATAAACTTTGAAAAAAGCGAGATGATTTTTGTCCCTCTTCACTAAGATTTTTCACATCCTGGACAGGACAGGTGGATGAATCTCCCGCTGTCCTTAGCAGGCCGAATTAATCTTATAAAATTTGGTTGTGTTACCAATATTCCTTTACCTCTTCCAAAATATCCCCATCCTGATTAAGAAATCATTTTTTGTATCATTAGAGAGGAGTGTATCTTTGTTTATTTGAAACGGTAAGCCACCCAGAATCAAAAGAAGCACCCTCCAAAGACCTAAAAAGCTTGCGGGCCTAGCTCTACCTAATTTTATTTACTATTATTGGGCATGCAATATAAAGACATTGTTACACTGGATTGGAGGAGGTTGTCCCAACGGGCATGAAGTCTGGATGCAAATGGAGCGCGCCTCTAGCTCACTTGATTTAGGTTCCATTCTGTGTGCCCCATCCCCCCCCCCCACGAAGCCAATTTTGCGCTAACCCAGTGGTCTATCACTCAATTAGAATTTGGTCTCAATTTAGACGACATTTTAAGTTGCAGACATTCCCCCATAAAGAATAATTATAACTTCCCACCTTCGCTCTCAGAATCAACGTTTGGAACTTGGTCCTCGAAGGGCATTAAGTCTATTTCCAATCTGTTAGTGGATGGCAAGTTCGGATAATTTTCCCAAGTCTCTCAATTATTTAATTTACCAAAGTCTCACTTCTTTAGATTTCTCCAAATTAAATATCAACACATGCGTGTAGAGGAGAAAATAAGAGGCTTATTCACATATGCACACTTGTAGGTAATATGTGATTTATAAACTGAATATTATATACAGATGTGCATGCAGACGCTTTTCTAAATCTGATTTATTTTTGGCTTTTGGGTGTACGTACACTTTACGCTAAAAGTAGTGATTATTTACATGGAGTCTGGTTAAACTAAAAGGATCTTACTCTCTAACTAAAAGCTCTCTCTCTGTAGGGATCCATCCCATAATATTGTCACATACTTAGAATAATAATCTGAGTCTTTCAGCACTTTTAGTGGATGAAACATTCTCTTATCAAGGAGTTTAATCACAGAAACGGCAGGAAGGATAAATCCACCAAATCAAGTCAAATAATCAGCACGAGGCCTCGTTTTATTTCTTTTATTTTGTATTGAATTGTTCCACATTGCAAAACATTTAAAACAATTCAATCATTGATGTTATTTTACAAGTCAGATGAATAAATCAGCTGTTTGCTTTCTATTTTCTGATTTTGTATGACATCATCAGGGTCTTTACTTTCAGTCTGAACAGACCTCAACAGATTTAAAACCACATTCAGTCACAGAAAATATGAAATGTCAGACAAAATTATTAAATGAAATTCCACAAAGTAGGAAAACATGTTAAACTACAAAACAACAATAACTAGAGAGCGTACAATTAAAAATGGCCAACTTCTAGTATGTTGGTAATTAGAGGACCAATTTAATTTGAATTTGGACTTCTTAAGCTCACAATGCTCAAAGGTTAGAGTTTTTGCCAACTTTTGGGAGTTTAGAAATATATAAGGGTGACAAAAATGTATTCCTAAAATTAAAATTACACTGACTTCCTGTCAGCCAAAACACAATGTGTATGTTTCTAGAGAGGAGAAGAAAGTTTTTACAAAATAAAAACAAAATAAAAAATGTTTCAAACATGTCTACGTTTTCCAACCAAAACAACTTTAAACGTCTTAATGTTTCTCCTTTGGGCCTTCTCCTTCCCACGGTGGGTACACTGTGGTTAGGGTTGGGTACCGAAACCTAGAGGTTGTTTTTGTCATTTAGCAGCAATTTACTGGAGAAATACATTATTGTTATTACATTTTTTTTACATTTAATTTGGACCATATAGCAATAAACAAGCCGTTCTTAAATGTTGCTGACTGAATGTCTTTTTGTGCTCCAATTTTTATTTTTAATATATACATTTAAAAAATGTATTTTTAAAAGGATGGGTTCAGGCACCGATTCTGGTGCCTAAATGGTAAAGGGTTCTGAGGACAGGCAGAAAACAGTCCAGCTGATCCACAATAACATACATGTTGATCAGAAGATAAAGTTACTGCTGGTCAGCCTTCAATGTGGAGAGAAGATCAGAATATAACAACACAGCTATCAGGGCATGAGGAGGAGGAGGAAACAGCTTGGCTCTGAAACATGTTCACAACGAGGCAGTGTGAATGCGCTGGTGTCTTTTAAGGCTACCACTACGAGAAAAGGTTTCCCCACATTGTTCACACCAGTACGGCTTCTCTCCAGTGTGAATGCGCTGGTGTGTTTTAAGGTGACTACTTTGAGAAAACGTTTTTCCACATTGTTCACACCAGTACGGCTTCTCTCCAGTGTGAATGCGCTGGTGAGTTTTAAGGCTACCACTATGAGAAAAGGTTTCCCCACATTGTTCACAGCTGTACGGCTTCTCTCCAGTGTGAATGCGCTGGTGAGTTTTAAGGCTACCACTATGAGAAAAGGTTTCCCCACATTGTTCACAGCTGTACGGCTTCTCTCCAGTGTGAATGCGCTGGTGAGTTTTAAGGCTACCACTATGAGAAAAGGTTTCCCCACATTGTTCACAGCTGTACGGCTTCTCTCCAGTGTGAATGCGCTGGTGAGTTTTAAGGCTACTACTATGAGAAAAGGTTTCCCCACATTGTTCACAGCTGTACGGCTTCTCTCCAGTGTGAATGCGTTGATGTCTTTTCAGGGCACTCTGTAGTGCGAAAGCTGCCCCACATTGATCACAGCTGTAAGGTTTCTCTCCAGTGTGAACTCTCTGATGAATCTTTAAATATCCTGATGTTGTGAAGGATTTGTCACACTGCTGACAGCGGTGACGTTTGACTCCTCTTCCTCTCCGTTTCTATCAACAGACAGAAAAACCAAGAGAGTGAGTTAGTGAGGTGCCATGCTGTAGAGCTCTATCTTAAACTAGAAACAACACTTAGAGCATGTCTATGGAACATTGTTTGACTGACGCATTACCTTTCTTAATTATCTGCCAACATCACTATTATGGAGTTACATTATGGGAAATATAACATCCAGTGTTAGTTTGTGATAAACTACTTTTGATAAATTTGTGTGTGGCCTCCATTTTGTTGCCAGCCTTTAGCCAGCTGTTTAGTAACAAATGGGGGATCATCCGGGATTTTTAGTGCCGGGAAAGTTGTAAATGTAACATTTTCCCACAGATTTTTAGCTTTCACTGGTATCTGTAGGGGTTACCATGTTGTCTTCATGGTGCTGGAACAGCTCTACTCCAGTAAAGTAAATTGGAACCATTGTCCCTGATAGGCATTAGCAATGAGGGGCACCAGTTGACCTTTGACCTTTTGTTTTAGGTTGTCGTTTTTGCTAAATCAAACTTGTATAGCCAGCAGTATTGTGTAAGTAAGTAATATGGTAGTATAATGTGGTATTGTCCACACAAGCTACATTTCCTCAAGCATTTCTGAAGCTCAGAGCTTTCTGCTGTGCTCTGGAATAAAACTGCTGAGCATCACTGATCCTCTGACAAACACAGGCGCATATGTCGTGGTCATGGATGTTTAAAAAATAGCTTTGATGTACAGTTGTGTTCAAAATAATAGCATCACTAAACTCATGAATCATATTTTTTGGTAAAAGTGATATTTCTACATAGCAAATAATTTACTAGTAAGTGTTGTAGAGTCCTAGAAAACCAACAGTCATGACATGCATGCTGCTCGTTCTGTGGAATTGAATCTGTAATTGAAAGGAGCATGTTCAAAATAATAGCAGTGTTGTGCTCAATTAGTGAACTGATTGCCAATATTTAATCTATATACTATATATACATATTTAAGGAAGGAAGGAAGAACATGTTGTGCATGCTGGTTATAGTGCATTTCACACTGAAATACTCAGCAAAATGGCTCGTTCCAGACATTGCTCTGAGGAACAGAGGACTTTGATTAAAAAGTTGATATGAGAGGGGAAACATAAAGAAGTGCAGAAGATTATAAGCTCCTCTGCCAAAATAATTTTAAATGCCTTGAAATGGCATCCAAAGCCTGACCGGCGTGGGAAACAACCAAAGGACACATTGACTGGCCAACGGAGAAATGGAGCAACATTCTGGGGACTGATGAGAGGGAAACTGTTCTTTTTGGGTCTAGGAGCCACAGACAGTTTGTCCTCCGACCCCCCTGCACTGAAATCAAGCCCCAGTCCACTGTGAAGCTAAGACAAACCAGAAGCATTGTTCACAGCATGTCTGTGTCTAAGTTCCACTGCTGCATTACCATGGTTATGCTCTGTGTGTGTGTTAATAAAGTTTGGATTGATATATCTGCGTGGCCTTTCTGTTGGCGGCCTTGAGCCAGGCGGTAACAACCGGGGGATGGTCTGGGATTGGTAGTGCTGGAAAGTGTTGGACTCCCAGTTGAACTTGATCTAGTATCTGTAGGGGTTATCAGCCTCTCCGACTCAGGGGATTGGTTGGCACTCTTTGTTTCTTAATTAGATTAGATTAAAAATAATACTTTACATGAGAACCATAATCCAGAAAAACAAAGTGTGAATATATTGTTGAATCTGTCTAGTTGAACTGGTAGAAATGTACATTACGATAAACGTGACTGCACATTATATGAAAGGCACCGAGGAGATTATCCTCACTGATTTTTCCCGGCCTTTATTTATCCGTGTTGCCCCCCCCCCCGACCACTATCAGAGGGCTGCAGTTTAATTGACTACCAGTTTTTCTTTGAGGAATTACGGTATGATATATAAATCCTAAAAGACATTTGTAAAGCCCTCAGTGCATTCATTAGTATTGAGATTAGATTTCTACCCTCTTTCCTTCACTCACCTCCTCCTCCCTGACACCTTTCCTCTTGCCCTCCTTCTTCTTCTTCTCCTCCGTCTCCTTGTGTTTCTGCATGTACTCGGTGATAAGGTCCAGGTCCAGGTTGTCTTGCGGCTCCCATGTGTTATCCTCACTGGAAAGGTGAGTGCAGACAGAAGAACATCTCCTCACACTTTGTTTTTAGGCAATCTATTCTCACTCTAATTATCATTCCTATTATTCCTTTTTTCTATTACTATCTTGTAAGGTTATTTGTGGGTCTGCAACGTAGTGTCAAAATACCAAACCTTCACCTTTGAGGGCATGATACCATGCTGACACTTATTTGCAATATGTAAATATATTATATATCTCAGGACCAAGAACACCAAGCATTAATATTCTAGACTCATACTTACTCTGAGAACCCCTTCCATTTCAGCAGAAACTCTACTCTTCCCTTCACCACTCTGCGGTCCAAAACCTTCTCCACCACATACTCTTCTTCTTCCTCTTCCTCCTCCTCCTTGCTCTTCTTTCCTGCTCTGGTCGCCAGTTTGCCGTCTGCTGAAGGTGTGGGGGGGGGCATGCAGAGATAATGATACAAGGGTTAGAAGAACTAAAGGGAGATGTGAGTGAATTCTAGTTGACCGTGTTTTACTAGATTAAAATCTTCTGTGTGAATGGAGAAAATGCAAGGGCTGATGAGGGGACCAATCCATAGGACTCCAGAGTGTCAAGTATCTCCTGCATTCAAACTGAAAGAACTACTAAAATGTAAGGCCCAAAAGTCATTAACTGGAGCTACAAGCTACATGCACAGTAGCCTGGACCAACCACACTTCATTTAGCAGAACATCTCCAGATGTTCCTGTGTGAAAATGGAAAGTTCAGAAAGACGTTTTGATGGTGCAACAAGGGAGGCCTGGTCGCTTCTTTAAGGGAATACAGTGGGGTTCGAAGGTTTTGGGCAAGTTGGAGGTGCAACATGCAAAGACCAGTAAAATGTTTATGAATATGTAGCGAATCTGTCGACGTGGGTAGCCGTTGATAGGTTTACACGGCATCTGAACAGGCTCGGAGACCAGGGGCCTGTTGCACGGAAGTAGAATGTCCAGCCAGGTGGAGATAGCTGGGATAAGTGCACGTTCACGGCTTTCTCAAATAGACCACGGTATACTTCACAGATTTACTGATGCAGAGATGGAGAAGACGCATGCGCCATATGTTTCACCCAATGAGCAGCAGCTTCTAATGGAAAGTAACGAGGAGGGGAAGCATATAATTAGAGCTGCACAATTAATCAAATTTTAAACACGATTTTGGCTTCCCACAATCAAATTTGAATAATCGAGCAATTTTTTTTTCATTTCATAGAACGCTCCGTTTTTTTTTGTTGCAAAAGCCCATCTACCGCTCCGTTAACCGCTGTCTGATCATGAGCCAGTCAGAGTTGTTCCCTGCACCGTGCAGCTTAGTTTCTAGATGGAGACAGTCCCAGAGGACAGAGTAACGGGAGGAAAACTCCACAGATAACAGTGGGTTATACGGCGGTTTACAGGTTTACCAGTAAACGCAACATTTTGTCCGTCTGTGTATTCAGAGAACAGCAGTGACCAGTGCTAGTCGGTGCTAGTTATTGTCTGTTAGCTCACAGATCTCTAGGGCTCTATTTTTCCTCTAGGTCGCATCCGCTGCCTCTCCACAAACGAAGCAATGTTGTTTATATCGACATGGTTTAATTTCACGTTACATGACCCATTTCTTCTGTAAAGCCGTGCCTGTGTTGGATCTCTCGTCTTACTCTCTCTCCTCTTACTCTCCGCGCAGCCCCGCATGAGAGGCAAACCTGTATCTGTACCAGTGTTTCCGTGGTAACTCTGCTATCGCGGTCGCCACGACAACAAACACAGAACAAGTTATTGAATGCAGCTAACTTCAGTTGGTAGAGTAACAACGTGTGAGACGGAGCTGCTGGACCCATTCATAAGTACGCTCATCTCCCCCCCATTCATAATGAGTCAGCCGTCTCTCTGTGAGTACTCCCATCCCCCCCCCCCTCCTCCCTAGCTCTTTTAATCAGTTATTGATGAAAACAAGTAAAGGAGTTTTCACAGAGATACTTTTTTTTATATATCCTAGGCTATTTATTTCAGATAATTTTCATTTCCATGTGTTGCAGCTGTATGTCTATACAACATACAACTTCAACATAAGAGGAATGTAGCACATTATGGATGTGAAAGCAGTTATAAATAGCCTATGTGACAATAAAAGTTGTTTGGTTAACAACAAATAATCGTGATCACAATATTGATCAAATTAATCGTGATTATCATTTTGGCCGTTATCGTGCAGCCCTAACTCAGAGTTCTGCATTCATAACGGACTGGAGGAAACATAGTATTGGCTGAATGTACTTGTAGATAGATAGATACTATAGATAGCTAGATACTTTAGATATAGATAGATATTATGAATAGATAGATACTATAAATAGATACTATAGAGATAGATAGATAAATAGATAGATAGATACTTTATTCATCCCAAAGGAAAATTTAGAGGCAAGACAACATAACAAAAACACAATCACACATATACACATAGTACACTCTCTTGAAATATTACAACTTCTTTAGACCTTTTGATGTTACTGTACTTTATTGATTTTTTCCAGTTTCTTTTAAAATTTGGACTATTTCAGGATTTTCTTTAGTACTGTGAAGTTAATTTCGCAGTAAATGAATGCTTAAAGAAACACCATGGACTGCTAACTAGCCTGTTAGCTTCTGCCCGAGGCTGCTAGCATATAAAACTCCTCTCAAACTGACTAATAACACGGAAAAATTACGTTAAATCAGACAACACAGCACACATTAGAAGAGAGCTGAGACTTTAACGCTAGCAGTTAGCCACGAAGCTAATAGCGGAGCTAGTAGTTAGCCACGAAGCTAACAGCGGAGCTAACAACGGAGCTAGCCCGGCGTGTTAACGCATGCGCCGCTCGGGCTTCTAGTCGCTTATTGTTCGCACACACTCTGGCTGCCGTGTAAAAGAGCAGTTATTAAGATATTTACCTGAACGCGTGCGGGTTCACCTGGAGCTCTGTCTCCGAAAAAACTCACCTAGAAGCTCTGCAGCAAACAAAACACACAGCTATCCCGCCGCCAGCCCCACACTTCCGGTTTCCTTTAAATCGGGGCTTTTCAGATTAAAAGTCTAAAAGACAGAAGGCCGCCGCCTGCAGGTCATGTAAATAATCACTACTTTTAGCGTGTATAGAGCAGCATATCTCCACCAGACTCCATGTAAATAATCACTACTTTTAGCGTGTATAGAGCAGCATATCTCCACCAGACTCCATGTAAATAATCACTACTTTTAGCGTGTATAGAGCAGCATATCTCCACCAGACTCCATGTAAATAATCACTACTTTTAGCGTGTATAGAGCAGCATATCTCCACCAGACTCCATGTAAATAATCACTACTTTTAGCGTGTATAGAGCAGCATATCTCCACCAGACTCCATGTAAATAATCACTACTTTTAGCGTGTATAGAGCAGCATATCTCCACCAGACTCCATGTAAATAATCACTACTTTTAGCGTGTATAGAGCAGCATATCTCCACCAGACTCCATGTAAATAATCACTACTTTTAGCGTGTATAGAGCAGCATATCTCCACCAGACTCCATGTAAATAATCACTACTTTTAGCGTGTATAGAGCAGCATATCTCCACCAGACTCCATGTAAATAATCACTACTTTTAGTGTGTATAGAGCAGCATATCTCCACCAGACTCCATGTAAATAATCACTACTTTTAGCGTGTATAGAGCAGCATATCTCCACCAGACTCCATGTAAATAATCACTACTTTTAGCGTGTATAGAGCAGCATATCTCCACCAGACTCCATGTAAATAATCACTACTTTTAGCGTGTATAGAGCAGCATATCTCCACCAGACTCCATGTAAATAATCACTACTTTTAGTGTATAGAGCAGCATATCTGGGGTCTCATTTATAAAACTGCGCGTAGGATCCTTGCTGAAAGTGTACGTACACCCAAAAGCCAAAAATAAATCTGATTTATAAAACCGTGCGCATGCACATCTGTATGTAATATTCTGTTTATAAATCACATATTACCTACAAGTGTGCATATGTGAATCAGCCTCTTATCCCTCCTTGTACATGCCCATTTTTAATTTTAATACTATGTTGATATTTAAATGAATAACTTGTGTATATTTCAACCTGGACTCTATCCCCCCCCCGTGGTTCTGTGTATGCAGTAGCATTTTGAAATACATTCTTTGGGCAGGAAAACAGTGTAAAGACCTCCGAACTGGAGTGATGTGAACATTGAGTTAATATATAAATTTATTATAACTTAAATGATAATTTCATACAATCATAACTCAAGAAATGTTCTCACAATATGAACACATATACACACAGACACACACTTACTTTCTACATTTTCAGGATTTAAAATATTTAAATAATATTTAAGAAAGAAAAGTTCGGTTATTGTTATTACTACACACATGTCAGGTTGATTTAATTATGTATACTCTATATTACATATTATGTTGTAGTTTTTCCGTTGTTGTTTTTTGTAACCGTTAAATCATTTATTTTTAATGTGTTCAGTGTTACAGAAAAAATACAGTTTTTTTAAATCTGGTGACCTATTTTAATTCTATTGGTTGCTGTTAACTTCCCGTCCAATCAGCTGTTGATGTGAGGGCAGAGGGGCGGGCCTTCGGCGGTGACGAGGAGAACGACTGTTATCCGTGATGATGAAGAGAATCAGTGGGTTGGTTCAAGATGGCGACCTGTGCAGACGTCTTATTCTGAGCTCCGAGGCTCTGACCGAGTACCAATGATTTAAATTGACTTTTTGAGACTATGTCATCTGGAGTGGAACGTTGCCCTTGCTTCCTGTAAATTCAAATGCCCAAACAAAAGGACTTTTGCTGGTTAATTTTAGTGAAATACCAACTAGCATACAAACTGTTAGGTGTTAGCCAAAGTTTTGCTAGCTAAATCAGGACACGTGTGCAGTGCACTGTGAGCTAAAGTCTTGCTAACAACCAGGACACCTATGCTGAGATGTCAAAGAGAGACGCCAAGAATATGAAAAAGGGAGGCCTGATAATGGATGTGAATGTCGAAGATTCGTTCTCCGGTTTATGTACACCTCTTCCTGATACTCCCACGAGAAGCCCAATTCCTAAGAAGGTCTGCACCAAAGAAGTGGAAACGGTATCAAATGCTGACATCCTAAAAGCCATTAATGGCTTAAATGACCGTTTTTTGAAGATTGAAGAAATGGTAATGAAAAATACAGCTGAGATTATTAGAGTGCAGGAAAATGTGAAAGGGCTGGAAAACCAATGGAAAGGTACGGAGGACACAGTGAAGAAGATGAATGGCGAGATGACAATCCTGAGAGAGAAACTAGAAGAATCGAAGCGGTACAGTAGGAGAGGGAATCTTCGTCTTCTGAATCTTCCAGAAAGCAGCAACGAGGATGTGGGGAAGGAGGTGCTGGAGATTATCGCTGGAATCCTCCCAGAGGAAAAGAGCAAGCTTGGATTCATGGTGGACACCGTGTACAGGGCCGGACGTCCGAGAGAGGATAAAAGCACTCGACCCATCATCATTCAGTTCAGTATGCGCACTTTCAGATTTAAAGTATGGAGAGCCTCCCTCAACGCTGATGTCATGAAGAGAAAGAACCTCCGGATAACTGAGGATTTAAACCAACAGGAGAGACTGTGCAGAAATAAACTGTGGCCCCTTGTGAAGAAAGTGCGCCAAGACGGAAAGAAAACTAAATGGCAGGGTCCTTTAGTCATCATTAACGGTGTGAGACACACTGCATAACTTGTTATGCTTCTGTTAATGTGAGGTACAATGTTGACATTGCTTGACTTGCTTAACTTCTCTTAAAGGTTCAGTAGGTAACTTTTGTAAAAATGTATTTTTTACATATTTGTTAAAACTGTCACTATGCCCTGACAGTAGAATATGAGACAGATAATCTGTGAAAAAATTAAGCTCCTATGGCTCCTCCCTGTGCTCCTACTGCCACTGGCAGAAATGCACCGCTCCCGGTCAGAAACAGCCAATCAGAGCCAGGAGGACTGTCTTAGCAGTGTCAATCACTCTCGTGTACGCGCTGCTCATAACCCTCCCCCCCTCCCCCTTCCCCCCGCACAGCGCGTACCGTGTTCAAGCTCAAGATTGCCCGTGTGCTGCAGCTGTGCTAATCACGGAGAAACAACTTTTCAGGAAAACTGCCAATTTCTCGAGTGACACCTGCTCAGAAAACAAAGACGGGGAAACAGAAGAAGACCGATGACGAAAAGCGAGCTAAAAAGAAAGAATTAAACCGAGCCGAAATAAAACGAGGGTCAACCTCGTAGCGGCTTTTCAGAGGCGGAGGGAGCTACGCCTCCTGAAAGGATTCAACACGGATTCAATCAGAGCTAGCCACATTTCTGCTTGACATGTAAGTATCCCTGCTGGATTTGTTTCATTTATTAATAACCAGCTACACAACTAAGCTAGCGATGGTTACAGTATCGCTGGTGATAGCGCAAATCTCATTTTACTCTGTAGCTTGTTGCTAGCTAAGTCTAACAGTTAGCTTGTTAGCTTGTAGCACGGCAGGAATGTTGTAGCTAACTCGTTCACCCTCAGTATAAGCCATATTGTTTCGATCCCTACATTTAGTAAGCCTAAATGTGTTTTTGTCGATCATAATTAAATGCAGCTATGGTGAAACTACTTTAATTGTGCGCTGTCCCTGCCCCTGTTTCTTCCCCCTCAGGATTGTAAATCAAATGTCTGACACACATTCTTTATGCTCCTCCAACAGGTCAGACATCGCCCCAGACACAGAGGCACGTGAAGGAATCGTCTTTCAGTCCAAATCAAGATGTTCAGTATTTCCTTGTGTGTACTTTGCAAAAAAAGCTGATTTATTTTACCCATATGCAAAATAAAACCTAAGACATATTTCTAAGATGTTGTTATTCCTTGGCTTAGTGAGCTTCCTCAGTGATTCATCATTCCTACTGAAAGTTTAGTGTTTTAAATTGATCCAAAAGGTAATTCAGTAATGTACTGTGTAAAGTGCTGCTTTTGTTCTCACAAATGAGCGATTACATAAACATTTTTAATCCCTTTTTTATTGAAAAATATTTCCAAAACTTTTAATAGAAATATTTTAAATAAGCAATTTTTTTACATAAAGTTTTAAAAGCACAGCACACAACAGCTAAACCCTCCTCAGAATAAATCCCCTGTATTGTGTGGAAAGCATCGGTGGCCCTGCTTACTAGCCTGCGCGTTCACGGCAGGCTCGAGGAGCTGTGGAGGGGGGGCTGTAGCGCAGCAGAGAGCAAGGGGGAGGAGCCTGTAAGGTGTGCTTGTTCAAATTTTTAGGCTAAGTCCACGTTTCCTCAAAACTACCTACTGCAGCTTTAAACACTCGACAACCCAAAAAGTGCAGCACCAGCTATGTAATTTTATTTGCAGGTATGGGATTTGAACCCACGCCTCCAGACAGACTGGAGCCTTAATCCAGCACCTTAGACCGCTCGGCCACTCTTCCTAAGTTTTTTTCCTAACTGCAGCTTTAATGTAATTGTACTTCTTTCCACTAAAACAAAGGGGAAAACATGAATTTGTTTTTTATAGCTAAGAGGAGCTGTACCAAGATTTAAATGGTCCGGCCCTCTTGGCATCAAATTAGACTGTATGCGGCCCGTGAACTAAAATGTGTTTGACACCCCTGCACTAGACCATCAGGGAGTCACATCTATCAAATTTATCTTTGTAGATGTGAGGTTCCTTTTCACTTACTGGAATGACTCATATTGTTTTAGGTGAAGAATGGCGCCTGGCTAGAGCTGAATCTAACAATAACATTAATTGACACTCACATACATTGGTTGTCAGGTAAAAAATGTTTGTTAGGGGTTTAGTTACTGCTTGAAAAAAGGAAAAGAATTGTTATTGATATAGAGGCATATGAAGTGTTTATGACCCATCAATGATGACAAAAGGATATGTAACCCACCCTAAATCTGATGGTATTCTTTAAAACTTAAGTAGGGATAATGTGATAGTGTGATCAATAATTGTCACAACACAAAGTATGAGTTTTCTATGTTCACCTTATTAATCAGACACCAACAGTTCAGGTTACGCCACTTTGTGTTAATTAATTTTAATTCTCAACACTTTTCAGCAGTGGTAAACATTTTGCGGTAATGCCCACTAGGTGGCGCCGCGCAGCGCTGCTGTTCTGTCTGAACCTGTGAGACGGGTATGGCTGCAGCCTGGAGCGTTCCATGTCACCCGTCCCGTCTCATGCGGTCCCGTCTCATGCGGAGGTGTGTCCAACGGTAAATTCAGAGGGTCAAAAATACGAAACTGCGATTAATTTCCCAGACGGGTAAATTCGTGACCACATTTGTTGCAATCAATTGAAAAACGTTAATAACTGTTAAAGTAACAATTTTGGCCATACACATAGTTTGCTGATTTCTGAATGTTATGCTTGTGTTGTTCCATATTAACGTAGCTACATCTGATGAAACCTGCATCAGCGACGCATTTCTGCCAACTAACGGCAGGATCTCCTGAGGAGGGATAACAAGGATCTGATTCTGCACACAACAAAAACAAGAATACAAAAATAAACATGTTAGACTCTTTCCAAGACTCTTTTTAATTTGATATTCTATATTGTTTTCACACTTCACTGGGACATTGCTGCAAATACAACTGCATATCAACATGGCGAGAGCATTGGACTGTATAGCTTTACAGGCGCTGCCTCGGCTGTCGGGTCTTTGAGACTCGGGGCAGAATGCTGTCGGGGTCTCTGGGACCCGGGGCAGAATGCTGTCGGGTCTCTGAGACCCGGGACAGAATGCGGTTGTATTTTTCTACTACCACGGCCTCGGCTGTCGGGTCTTTGAGACTCGGGGCAAGAATGCTGTCGGGTCTCTGGGACCCGGGACAGAATGCGGTTGTATTTTTCTACTACCACGGCCTCGGCTGTCGGGTCTTTGAGACTCGGGGCAAGAATGCTGTCGGGTCTCTGAGACCCGGGACAGAATGCGGTTGTATTTTTCTACTACCACGGCCTCGGCTGTCGGGTCTTTGAGACTCGGGGCAGAATGCTGTCGGGTCTCTGGGACCCGGGGCAGAATGCTGTCGGGTCTCTGGGACCCGGGGCAGAATGCTGTCGGGTCTCTGGGACCCGGGACAGAATGCGGTTGTATTTTTCTACTACCACGGCCTCGGCTGTCGGGTCTCTGGGACCCGTCCTGCATAAACGGCGTATCTCTGCTGCCACGGTCTTGGGCCAGAATGCGATTGTATGGTTCTTTCACTTACGTGTTATGAAAGGGGGGGGGGGATTAAAAACAAAACCAATGCTTGACCTCTGTTGGGAGAGACATTTTTTTGTTTGCCTATAATCTGCATTTATTTTAGAGACAGACATATATTTTTAAATATTAAAAAAATATATATATATTTTATTCATTAGCATGTCAGTTGACGCGAGCTTTTACTTTGAAAAGTAAGAGATTGTATTTTAATCCAGATGCAAACTTTTATTTTGAAAAGTAGAAACTCGGGGATGGCAGAAGGATTTTTTTAGTTTGCCTATAATCTGCATTTATTTTATAGACGGACATATATTTTAAGTGTTTTTTTTCATCAGTATGATAGTCTGCATTTATCTTGTAGACATATTTTTTAAAAGTAGCCTATTATATTCATTTGTATG
Organism: Etheostoma nigrum; assembly: GCA_029931835.1. Lineage (NCBI taxonomy): Eukaryota > Metazoa > Chordata > Actinopteri > Perciformes > Percidae > Etheostoma > Etheostoma nigrum. The sequence continues at coordinate 22,897 of JAQOOF010000185.1, forward strand.
ATTGCCGTTACTGTTTAGTTAAAAAAAAAAAATAAAATAAAATAAATATATATATATATATATATATATATATATATATATATATATATATATATTTATATATATTAAAAGTATTTTATTAATTAGCATGATAGCTGACGCAGGCTTATTTTATTCCAGACAATAGTCTGCATATCTTGTCAATACAACCATAACATTCAGAAATCAGCAAACTATGTAGTATGGCAAAATTGTTACTTTAACAGTTTTTAACGTTTTCAATTGATTGCAACAAATGTGGTCACGAATTTACCCGTCTGGAAAATTAATCGCAATTTCGTATTTTTGACCCTCTGAATTTGCCGTTGGACACATCTCCGCATGAGACGAGACCGAATGAGACGGGACGGATGACATGGGACGCTCCAGGCTGCATCCATATACTCTTGGAACCTGTTGCAGAGGGAGAAACAGTGAACGCGTAGCTCTGAAAGAAAAAGAGAATAATATCCTGAAGAGTGAATTATTTTGTTCTTTCTGTTGATGGTGGCGTCTGAAAACCTTTTCTGTTAACATAGCTGTACTGAGGGACTGTGTGGCGGACGGTGAGTGAGACGGCGCGGGTGCGACGGAGGAGCGGTGTGGCCACTCCGGCGGCCATAGCGGGAGAGAGAGAGCGTGGTGGACAGCGGGCTGGACTCTGAACTTCAGGCCTGAGTTTGGAATTCCATTTCTACTGGCTCATCAATGAGGTTTTTTTTTTTTTTCTTTTCCCCTCCTGTGGAGTTGGAGGATAACATCGGATACAATTTGTTTTTAAACTGAGCTCAAACAGTTACTGGGTTGTGCACAACTAAATTGAAAGGACTATTGCTGCAGCAAAACTTAAACAGGTAGTTATTTTTATTTTATTTTTTTTTCTTCTTCTGGCCAGAACATATGTCATTATTATTACCTGACATTTTGGTTAGTAAGTGGGAGTGTCAAATTCATTGTTGAACATTTTAAATAATATTTTCTTTAAAGAAAGTTACAGTGCGGTTGTGTTTTCATTTTCTCTGTGTGAAGTCAATACTCATCTACAGCCAAAGACTAATTATTAAGTATCAGTGCATTTGATATCTATTTCATCTTTATCCCTCGAACCAGGACATTGCTAAAAGTATTTAAGCAGTGATCCCAGACCTTGAGGTTATTTTTTTTGGCAGGTAATGTTGGAGGCTGATCAGAACCTGGTTACAGATACTGTACATCTGCAGTTGGGGGTCTGATTTAAAGGAAATGGTATACTTTAAAGGTGATGGGGGTTCTAGCATTAAACTGATGAGGAATAAGAGCGGGAACTTACTCCTTCAAATGTTACACCTGCATCTGCCAAGTCCTGACTATTCCCTGACCGGGAATTGAACCCGGGCCGCAGCTGTGAGAGCCATCAGGGACTCACATCTATCAAATTTGTCTTTGTAGATGTGAGTTTCCTTTTCACTTACTGGAATGACTCATATTGTTTTAGGCGAGGAATGGCGACTGGCTAGAGCTTCAGATCCCGACTGCTTGACACTGGACTTTAATCTGCCCCAGTGGGCGCTGTAGATTACTGCCTGATGAAGCCAACAGAACCACCTCATCTGCAAAGAGCATAAGAGGAATTCTAAGGTGCACAGACTTGAAACTCTCCCACCTCCTGCTGCGCCTTGAGACGTGTAGTTCACATTCAGGAGATGTGCTCATGGATGGGAACTACATCGCTTGACAATATTCCCAATATTCCCATTCAGGGGTCAGGGGTTCTCCTCCCATGCTGAACACAGCCTGAGCCAAGGCCTGCTTTCTCCTCATGAGTAGTCCAACGCGTTTGGATGGACTTCCTCGAGGCCTAAGCTGGTAGAAAAACCTTCCCGTCGGGGAATCGAAACCCAATCTTCCGCGTGACAGGCGGAGATACTTTCCATTATACTAACGAGGAATTCCCAAGCTCTATTTTTGGCACATCAATCGATCACTGGCGAAAATCTTCCTTTTAATAGGCAGAAACCTCGAGCAGAACCATGGCTCAGGGGGGACGGTCATCTGCCTCAACTGGTTGGCGGTGAGAAAAAGAGACAGACAGAGAAAGAGAGAGACATGGATAATTAACTAAATGCATTATAATTAACCAATATGTTATACAGGTCAAAGCAATATACATGGAATTAAAGCTACTGTTTGCAGGCTTTGATTCTGTTTATATTTTTCATTAAATAGTAGTGATGGGTACCATTTCAAGGGATAATTTGGGTTGCACTCGACTAGCAGAGGGGACAGCACCAGTTGGAGCAGCAGTCAATTTTAACAACATACATTATGGTTGCATCTTTAGTATATTTCTATCATTTAACCTGATTTGATAAAACATTACATCTCTTTTATGATTCAAATAAGGAACATTTTATTTGCAGCTGAATCATACAAATAAATAGTTAAAAAATCATACATTGTGATTTCTGGATTTTTTTTTAGATTATGTCTCTCACAGTGGACATGCACCTACGATGGCAATTTCAGACCCCTCCATGATTTCTAAGAGGGAGAACTCTGCAAAATAGCAGGGTGTTCAACTACTTATTTTCCTCACTGTATGAAGACCAGTACGATAAAGCAGCAGGTGTACTCCTAACGTCTTGTTGAAAGAGTTGACGAGTTGCCTTATTCTTGCTTTTGGCCTGTGGCAAAAAACAAATATTTCCAGCAGTTGTTTCTTTTCCATTTAACAGTATAGGGTGAACATTGACTCCATTAAAACCTTTAAAAAGTGCAATAACAGCTGAAGGTATTGCACCAACAACAATAGAAAACTCCTTTGGAGAGACAGGAATGCCATAGTGATGAATAAACTCAACATAGTTATAAAGCTGACCACGCTGGTTGAGTAATTGAGACACAAGCAATATGTTGTTGTTAACCCACTGCTGAAAGAAAATGGATTTGTTTTTATACAAAATATATCTGTTGTTCCAAATATAAAACCTGTGAGGACTGAAATTATGCTTGTAAATCAAGGACCAAGCCACCAGCATTTTTTTATGATTCATCTCACCCTGGAAATCAGGTTGAGGGTCATAATCTCTTGATTCATCACCCTTTCAGAGTGTCTACCATTGGGTCACTAGCAAAAGAGATTAGTAGAGGATGGTTTCAATCCATCGACATCTGGGTTATGGGCCCAGCACACTTCCGCTGCACCACTCTGCTGGAATTCATCCCAGGTGGGACTCAAACCCACAATCCCTGGCTTAGGAGGCCAGTGCCTTATCCATGAGGCCACTGGGGCTTCACATGACCCAAACTCACTAGTTTAGGAGAAATACATATACAGTTCTGGAGACGTAATGAAACAGTAACATTGACCTTTGATCTCCAAAATCGAAATCAGTTAATCCGCAACTGGTTATGTATGCCAAATTTAAAGTGCTTCCCTCTAGACGTTCAGAGATATTGCATTCACAAGAATTGGATGGACAGACATGTGGACACGGTCCCCTTGACATTGAACCTTTGACCTCCAAAATCTCATCAATTGATTTGCGAGTTCATGTGAATGTTTTTTGCAAAATTTGAAGAAATTCCCTCCAGGGGGTCCTGTGTTATCACATTCACAAGAATGGGAAGTGAATACGTATGTAGAGATGGTCGGACGAAAGCATAATACTTCTGGCCATGGCTGGCGCCGAGACATAACCAGAGACAAAATGAGGTTATTGAGAGTTTAACTCAGCAGAGTTTGATTGTGTGAAGTCAACATCAACAAAGAAACATGTTTCCACCCTGTTTCGAACAGGGGACTTTTCGTGTGTTAAGCGTACGTGATAACCACAACACTACGGAAACTGACAAGCAGAGACTTTTTCTAGTCCATCGCCTTAAACACTCGACCACAACAACCCAAAAAGTGTTGCTATACCTCCAAGCCATCACATCAGTTGCATTCCAGCTGTGTAATATTTGTAAATTGCAGTGGTGGGATTTGAACCCACGCCTCCAGGGAGACTGGAGCCTTCATCCAGCGCCTTAGACCACTCGGCCACACTACCTGCAGGTTCTACACATCGTAACAAACAGTATGCTTGTAAATGTTATTGGGACAAAACTTTCACACGGAAAAAGCCAATACTTTATTGAAAAATGCCAATACTTTATTAAAAAAATGTATCAAACTTTGTCATTTTTCTCTGGCATTGTTGATTTTAGAATATTGTAACCAGCATTAAGTGAGTGAATTTGTGAACATCTTCTTTTGCATATTCACTGTAAAGAGCCATTACTCCTCCAACTGCCAACTATTGTTCCAGAGACAATAGGATATACAGTTTTAGATTGCAAGGTAACTGTCCAAGACCAAAGACTTCACTGAAATACCTCAAGTGATCAAAACAGTTTGTCAAAATGGGAAAAGTCATGTTATAAATTAATTTATTTAATAGTACACTTTTAGAAGAGAGAGATCTGATGTTTAAGAGTCCACATTTATTTCTCCTATTCTTTTACACTATTACACTTGTGCAATTCATGTTGCACCAAACAGTTAAGGGCTCGCCAAAAGCCAGCCCACGCACTGGACTCACTGGTACCCGCTCCTGCACAACTGAAATAAGAGAGTGCTGATTTGTTAAAACATACACTTCTTCTTGCTCAATGTAAAAACGTTTTAAAAAGGTCTGGATAAAAGCATAGGTTGGTGGCAGGGTAAAAGACCCAGGTACTTTAAGATCAGAGGGTAAGGTCTTCAATCTTCTGAGGTATGATCCCATCCAGAACCGTGCCATAGCTGCAGTCTTAGGATTTCTGGATGGGGCCGTGGCTGCTGTTATGTGTATAGCTGTAAATCTGCTCCCTAAAAACAATAACAGGTCCGACACTCCTTTCCCTCCTTTCTCCTTTGGCTTCTTCATCACTCTTCTTTGCACTTGTTCCCACTTGGACCTCCACAGGAAATAAAAGATCTCAAATCACTTTTCTGGGTGGGATAAAAACAGAGCTGATGAGTAAAAGCAAAGGTGAAATCACTGCCGTGATGATTAAAGCCTTTCCTTCTAGTGTTAGTCCTCTAAGTCTCCAGTACCCTAATCTCTTCCTAACTTTCCCTAACGTGTCTGGCCAATTTGTTTTCCCACACCCCTCCTGATCGAATTTACCCCAATTATTTTTTGGTCGGTCCAAGTCACAGTCCCCCCTGACTCCAAGGCCCATGAAAATGGCCAAGGGTCTTGCTTCTATTATTTAGCTGCTGTTAAGAATGTGATTCTAGTTAAGGACAGCATTTTTTTTTCCACAAGTACAAAAGGCTCAGCCAAACAGCAAAGCCCACCAAAAATAGTTTCAAGTCATCGGCTTTCCCCTCCAAGGAAGTCTTTAGTAAAAGGTGAAAGACTTGTACATTATGAAGAGAAACCAGAGTGAGTACTGCCGTCTGCTCGAGAGCAGCAGAAAACCCTAGTCGACCCAGTCCAAACCATCGTGGTGAAACTGACTTGGTGTGCCGCTTTCCAAACTAAAATGATAAGAGGCAACTTGGTAGACTCCTTGCTGATGTACTCTACTCACAATGCCTTTTTTTTAAAAACACCAGCCAATCACAAGTGTTACATGTGAATAATCAATGTGTGAGTAATCAGGAAGCTCACATAAAAGATAGTTGCAAGGTCTACCAAATGTTTAACTTTACAACCCGTAAGCTGTTGGAACCTTGGTTGCTACGGGTTCCCAAACCTTCCCTCAAAATGTGAATCACAGATTTTCCAGCCCCTTGGACTAAAAAGCAGAGCAGAGTGGCGCAGCGGAAGCGTGCTGGGCCCATAACCTAGAGGTCGATGGATTGAAACCATCCTCTGCTAGTTACTATGCTTTGTATCAGAATTACCTCTATTTCCAGTGTGTTAATGTTTAACAAAGCATCTGTTGCTGCAAGTGTCAGATGTGAATGTTCTCCACCTGCTGAAGAGTAAACTTAATGACATGTCAAGTTTGAAAATACAAACTACAGTCCTCATACCCGCCATAACACCCATAAAAACTGGAGCGTAATACAATAAATATACTACGTTTAAAGTGCTTGTTGTGCTGTCTGATAGTCTGAGGCAGAAAAGAGACAGCATACTGCTTAGTTTGTGTCACATGAGCTCTACCACTGAACAATATCCCTTAAAGATTTTCAGATTTTTTTTTTTACTTTTTCCGAGATAGACTAAGACTTATCTTTATTAATCTTTTTGGGATGACTCACCGCAAAGAAATTGAAATATTACGGAATAAAAGAAGAAAACTGGGTAAAACATGTAATGTTAACGTTGTATATGGCTTCAAAACCTGTAAATGCAACTGTGGTGGCTGGACATCAAACCTGGGCAAAATGATTTCACTGCTATGGTATAAATCATAGTCGAAAAGTAACACACCTGTTGTCTTTCTGCTGCTTTCTGCTCTGTTGATAAACTTTTCAATTGGTTAGTAGTAGTTACCAGACACAGGCAAAGTGCAAATCATAGTGCACTGCCTGTGTCTGTGGTTCAAAACCTGGTGGTGGCTGGAAATCAAACCATGGCAAAATGCTTGCACTGCTATTGTATAAATCAAAGTTAAAGAGTAACATCACTCAAAGAAAGCTACTGCGATGGCTCAGAATCCAACACCGGTCAACTGCTTGGAAGGTAGCTATGCTGACAACTATACCACCATCACTGGGCAATGCACTGCTCCCTGCAACACATCTGGTCATTGAGACTGATTTTTGCATTAATTATTATTAATACTTTTGTCTTTCAAAATTAGAGGTTTTGCAGCTCTTTTACAGTCAGGACAAGAACACTTGTTGGAGATGCCGGGGATTGAACCCGGGGCCTCATACATGCGAAGCATGCGCTCTACCACTGAGCTACATCCCCTGAATGGTTTCAGATTTTTTTTTACTTCTTCAGAGATCATTAAATAAGAGAAGAAACCTGGGTGAAATATGTAATATTTATGTTTTATATGGTTTCAAAACATGGCGGTGGCTGGAAATTGAAGCTTGGCAAAATGCTTGCACTGCCATGGTACAAATCTAGTCTAAAAGTAACACATCTGTTGCCTTTCTGCTGGACAATACAACACTCACTGCAAATCTTGTAACACATCTGGGCATTGAGAAATGCATTGGTGGAGACGGGTGGCTTTCAGTACCTATGAGATAATACAACATTGTTCATGAAGCCACAAACTATGTAGGGTGTTGTTTTAATGCCCCGGGTCCCTAACAGGGAGTATACCTCCTTCAATGTTCAGTTACTTTTCTGATCGGTTGAGATTTCTGTGGGGACCCCTACCCGGGAAGAATGTTGAAGTAAACTATTGGCCACTTGTCTAGCCTTCATGTTTCTGGGGAAAGCCTCTGGGTGACGTGTTGTTTAATCACAAATCACTAAGATGTAGCGGTGACCTGCCCTACTCCTCTCTCCTACAGAGTTTCCCTTCGGCAAAGCAAGAATAAGGCAACTCGTCAACTCTTTCAACAAGACGTTAGAAGTACACCTGCTGCTTTATCGTGCTGGTCTTCATATGTTAAAGAGATTTGTTGGGAAAAGGTTTGGCTACTGCCGCACACGTTTTTCTTAACCAACAAAGTTAAGGAGATATCTTTCAAAATGCTCCACAGATTCTACCCAACTATTATCTGGGTGAAAAAGCTGGGTGACTGAGAACCTACTATATTATGACATAGTTGAGTTACCATATTATTATTTCTGTGTGAGATTATACTAAACATTGGGATATTCAGTCAGGATGGCCGAGCCGTCAAAGGTGCTGCGTTCAGGTCGCAGTGTCCACTGGAGGCGTCGGTTTGAATCCAACTTTTGACATGAAGTGTTTCTGTCTGAAGCTAGTGACTGAAATGTGTTATTTGGAAAAAAGAACTTAGCAGTTCTTTACATTTTAGTGGACATGAATTTGCGCAAGATACTGAATTGCAAGTACAGCCGCACCTTTTGTGACCATCTGCATTATCAACCCACGTAACCTTTCCATGTGTACACAGTAGACCTATCTACTGCTGTATTCATTGTTTGTGGCAAGTCCTTTAAAACCTTTTCTTGACTTGCCTTTTTCCACATCCTGTGTCACCGCTTAGTTTACTAAATGAAGTGAGCCAGTAAATGCGGCATTTTCATCAAATCTTCTTTCTGATTGTTGTGTGAATAAGTGTTGGTATTATGAAAGATGGTACCTTGCAAACCCATGTTGTCTTTTAGAACAGTGGTTCCATGGTGTAATGGTTAGCACTCTGGACTTTGAATCCAGTGATCCGAGTTCAAGTCTCGGTGGAACCTGGTTTTAAGCCAGAGAACCATTGAAAGGAAAAAATCAACCTCTACACTGTCCACATGTAGTTTAAAGTAGGCTAACGCGTAAAATATTCTTGGATGTTGGACTGAAAACAGTATGTTGGTGGGGGCATGTTGAGCAGTCACCTGTACTTTATGTTAACTTAAAGGAGCTCCAGATTTGGACTCAGTTGAACATATTGAAGATATTTCCACAATGTTGACCCAAATCTCAGTCTATTTCCCATCTGGTAGGGACATTTCTGGACACAGGTGGACATCTTGGACAGAATCCTTGGTGGATCTTGATTCCCACCACATATTGTATTTAGCCTGCATTGCACATTGGGTCACAGAGTCGGTAAGATGCCTTCACATCCCGCGCAATGTATTGCCATTGTCAAGCACATTGCCACCCTGGTGACTTTCTTCCATGTCCCCATAAACACCCATATATTTGGGCTGGCAATTGGGAAACCTTCCTTTGATAACTATGACCTGGGTGACTGAGAACCTACTATATCATGACATAGTTGAGTTACCATATTATTATTTCTGTGTGAGATTATACTAAACATTGGGTTATTCAGTCAGGATGGCCGAGCGGTCCAAGGCGCTGCGTTCAGGTCGCAGTCTCCACTGGAGGCGTGGGTTCGAATCCCACTTCTGACATGAAGTCCTTCCGTATGAAGCTAATGACAGAGACGTGATATTTGAACTTTGCAGTTCTTTACATTTTAGTCGACATGAATTTGCGCAAGATACTGAATTGCAAGTACAGCCGCACCTTTTGTGACCATCTGCATTAGTAGTAATATGTTGATACCTTTAATAATGTAATATGACATGAAAAAGAATACTGTAATATCATAAATCATAATTCTATAATAATTTAATATGATATGAATAATAATGATATAATAACATAACTAATAATCAAATAATAATATGATATGATATAAATTAAACTATAATAATATAATATAAATAATAATGTGATATAAATAATAATACTGATACTGAGTGTTCAGTTTATGGTCCAAATGTCTTTATAGCATATTTATTTGTCTTGAAGTGTGTATACGTGTTGTAGTGTGTATATGTGTTGTAGTGTGTATTTGTTTTTTAGTGTGTGTATTTGTGTTGTAGAGTGTGTGTATTTGTGTTGTAGAGTGTGTGTATTTGTGTTGTAGAGTGTGTGTATTTGTGTTGCAGGGTATGTATTTGTGTTGTAGAGTGTATGTATTTGTGTTGTAGAGTGTGTGTATTTGTGTTGTAGTGTGTGTGTATTTGTGTTGTAGTGTGTGCTAGCTGTATCAGTCATTTGCCTGGAGCCTAAGGCGTGGTGACGTTGGGTGGTGTGCGTGCATTGATGGCCAATGAATAGCAGCTAAAATCGTGATGAGCATTAATGTGTTGCGCTGGGGTTTTCAGACTTTAAGTACCGCTGGGGACAAGTCCCGACTAGTCACCTTTTTGTTTCCTTCTCGTTGCAGTTATTCTGATAGCTAGGTTGCATACGGTATTGTTACTACGCAGAGAAGTTAAAGCTTTTCTTTGACCATTTCTTTTCTCTAGTGCAAAACAAAAAAAACTTACGTTCTTCTCGCTCTCTTCTAACCATTTGGCCATTGATCTTATAAAGGCCCCTCTGGTTAAATCCAAACAGAGCTCCTCAAGTTGTAAGTTAAGCCTTTTAATTTCTATTTTTCTTCTTCATCCCCATGTTTTTGTTTAAATCCCTCAGTGAGGTTAGAAACGATTTCAGATATAAGGGCTTTAATACTATTATTAAAACTTTCATCTCTTAATAAGGCATTATTCATCTTCAAATAACTGCTTACTGACGTAGTAGCCTGCTGGTCGCCCAATTCCATTGTTAACATCTTATAATCAAAGAACGGGGAGTGCAATATATTCTTAACAAACTGAATAGCAGATTGAAATATCAAAAAATCACCTCACCCTCCGGCTCCAACTATTTTCAGCCACAAGGACATAGTCATGAAACTTTACAGATACTGCCATTTTGTCAAAGGTAAGACTTGTTTAATTATTGTATTTTACAACGAGTTGCTGTAACAGTCCAGTTGAACATTGTTTTGCTTTGCTGCAAGTTACCCAACAGTCCAACTTTACTGGCTGAAAGTGAAAATAAAGATATGTTAGCCTAACTTAACGTTACACTGATTCTGATAATGTTTAGACTAAACGCGTGGCAGTGAATGACTGAAAAAATACTCGCTTAAATATCACATTTCAAGTGACTTTTCCAAATATAACGTTATAGATAATGGCCTTTAAGATCCGGAATGCTGCAGCACGTTCTGACAGGAACCAGGAAAAGAGATCACATCTGTCCTGGTTTAGCTTCTCTGCATTGGCTTCCAGTAAAATCCAGAACATAATTTAAAATCCTTCTTCTCACCTATAAAGCGCTTCATGTTCAGGCACCATCTTATCTTAAAGAGCTCATAGCACCTTATTACCCCACCAGAGCACTGCGCTCCAAGAATGCAGGGTTACTTGTGGTTCCTAGAGTCTCCAAAAGTAGAATGGGAGCCAGAGCGTTCAGCTATCAAGCTCCTCTCCTGTGGAACCAGAAACCCTCTGCTGCAATTATCCATGTCTGTCTCTTTCTCTGTCTGTCTCTTTCTCTCAGCCCCAACTGGTCGAGGCAGATGACCGTCCACCCTGAGCCATGGTTCTGCTCGAGGTTTCTGCCTCTTAAAGGGAAGATTTTCCTCGGCTCTGTCACCTACTGCTTTCTCTTTGTGGGAATTGTTGGGTTTCTGTAAATAACATCACAGAGTATGGTCTAGACCTGTTCTTTTATGAAAAGTGCAGTGAGATAACTGTTGTTGTGGTTTGGCGCTATATAAATAAAATTGAATTGAATTGAATGACCTGAACCTCAACTTCTTAGCCTCATAGTTGTTGTTTTACGTTCCTGGATCCGTCTTATATTCCTGCTGGTCTTCCTACGTTCCTGGATCCTGAGGTAGATGATCATATCGTCACTGAAAACATATCTTTGATAGCAGGATCATTCTCAATTGTGTTGTAAAACCTTTGTCTTTCTTGGAATTTATCCAGTCTAATACTTTCTTAAAAATGCATATCTTTTGCTATGGTTAGTCCTCGTATCCAAACTACTCTGGCAGATGTAGTAGTGGCGATGTAGCCTTGGTAAATAATTAGCAGCTGGTAGATAAATCTCCCCAACGTGGAATCAAACCCCCGTCATCCGGGTGACAGGCGGAGGCGGTCATCCAAAGTTTCTGGAGTATAGTGGTTTTTGCTTTGGAACAAGTTGCACTATTTGAAATATGCCTTTGAGATACAAGAACTTCTTCACTTGGGACAGCAACTGACTCCCAACCTGATGGGAGCAATCCTGCGCTTTCAGACTAGGAGGGGCTGACTTTGATCCCGACTGCTTGACACTGGACTTTGATCTGCCCCAGTGGGCGCTATAGATTACTGCCTGATGAAGCCAACAGAACCACATCATCTGCAAAGAGCATAAAAGGAATTCTAACGTGCCCAGACTTGACACTCTCCCACCAGGAGTTGTGCTCTTTCCATTGCTTGACAATACTCACATTTAGGGTCAGGAGTTATCCTCCCATGCTGAGCACAGCCTGAGCTAACTCATTACCTTTTCCCACAGTTGGACAGCATACCTTTACAATAACAATTGGTGGCTACGCACCAACCACAATAAAAAATATGTTGAACAATGTCATCCAGTTCAAACATGTTGAGAGCTTGTTTGTGAAGGAGAGTAAGAATATTGAAAACAATTTCCAGATTTTGCAGTAGCTTAGCACTGGTAACTGGAGGAAGAACTATGAGATCGCTGCAGCCTGGTCCCGCAGCCATTTTGGCAGGAAGCTCTCACAGGAGCTGCTGGACAATGTGTATGCCAGAATAGTTGTTAACACACAAGCTCACACCCACCTCAGCAGGACGACCACCGGTCCCAAACTACGCCAGCTGCAGGTGTAGCAGCAGCCTCTGGGGCCCCTCAGGGGAGGGGGGAGACATGGATGAGATCAGCACCGCTGCGCTGAGCTCGATACTGCGGTCAGAAATGGCCTCCCTATCCAGGGCCCAGGTACAGAGCACTCTCTCTTTCGCCCCTCCCACAATAGCACCTGTCTCAGTGACCCCTGAGAACAGGCCCTTCAGGCATGAACAGACCAACCTGAAAAAGTCCTATCATCTCTACATACGTATTCACTTCCCATTCTTGTGAATGTGATAACACAGGACCCCCTGGAGGGAATTTCTTCAAATTTTGCAAAAAACATTCACATGAACTTGCAAATAAATTGATTTTGGAGATCAAAGGTCAAGGTTGTGGTTTCATTAAAGCTCCAGAACTGTATGTATTTCTCCTGAACTGGTGAGTTTAGATCATATGAAGCCCCAGTGGCCTAATGGATAAGGCACTGGCCTCCTAAGCCAGGGATTGTGGGTTTGAGGCCCATCTGGGGTGAATTTCAGCAGAGTGGTGTGTTGAAAGTGTCCTTGGCCCATAACCAAGAGGTCAATGGATTGAAACCATCCTCTGCTTACTGTCTTTGGCGGCTGACACAATGTTTGGTTTCCACGGCGAGATGAATATGAAAAAACTGCTGGAAAAGTTGTCGACAGTGCCATAAAAAAGTAATGTTCTCGAGGCAAATCCTGTTCTGAGTTTACTGTCCATTTTGACAAATCCACATCCACTACCCTTTCAGGAACCTGTAGTAATGCTGACTTTCCAGTGATGTGATTGATAAGTGGTTGGGCTGTATACAGGTTTTGATCATATCCATCCGTTGCATGGACGGGACTTCAATACCCCGGTTCCACCACCTGATCCCTGTCTTGTCTTTGTCGTTCGATGACTATTTGGGCTCACAACTAAACACACCCGAAGCATCTCAGCCAAAAATCTGTTTGCAGGAGAGCGCCTTGTTATCTTTTAGCTTGGAAAAAGTCTTTAGCTTATGCCAAGGTTAAACAAATTGCACCATTGTGCTACTCATTAGTGTGCTCACTTCAGTTATGTATTGAAGCACATCCTAAGAGCTAATGGCCCTTATTTATCAACCTAACGTAGAAACCAGCACAGATATGAGCGCAGAAATCCTCTTACAACAGGCTTCACGTGAGATTCATGAAACGTTCGTATCACACCAATCAGAGCGTAAGAATGATCGTACATTGATAAATGCAGCGGCTGGAAACGATCATAATTAAAATATCACGCCCCAATATATTTTTGATACTATTTACGACATGGCCAGACGTAATCCGGCTAATAAGCTGCACTTTTCAGAGGTGGAGATTGAAATTGTTATTATTTAATCTGCTATAGATAGAGGGTATTGTTAAGTTTTGTCAAAACTAACATAGGGTTCAGTCAGATCTCTGAGGGTCTAATTGAGAATTAAGAAAAGGTTTACTGCAACAGCATGATGAGGATGATAAGACAAAGACAAATTCAAACAAACATAATAACACTGCAGCTGACAGCGGACTGGATCCATGCTTCCCCATGATGGAGTCACGTGAAACCAGTATTTAAAATTCCTAAATCACACAGTTTTATCCCCTGCACCTTGGGGCGGTTCCTTTTTACCTGGCACAGTCAAATCTATTCTCATTGGTCCGCCGTCGTCATGACAGCATGCCGAGGGCATCTTCGCAGTCCAATGAGAATAAACAAGCCGCTAAACTATGCCCCTTTGGGGGTCGCTTTTGGTTGCAGTGCAAAAGGTTCTGTTGTTTAAATGTGAAACTCTAACATCAACAGGTTAATTAGCATTGTATTGTCTTAGCCCAGACTAAGACCCCAGGGGACAGGAGGCAGAAGGCCACCTTTTGTTGCGTAGCAGGAAACTCCTTTGCATATGTTAAATGCCAGACTTGACCAGATCAATTCTTTACAGTCAGAGAAATAGAGGGGGAAGGTGGGGAACAAATGTCCATCTTGACTTCTTCATAGACAAAATGCATATTAATCCCATCATGGCTGCATCACATATAGTTTATACCTTTTTTATAACTCAACAGTATAGAAAGAAGGAGAAAGGGAAGAAAAGAAAGACAAACCATGTAAATGTGTGTAAGTATGTAGGTATGCATCTGTGTCTATGATGTGTAAATAAGTGAAGCAGAAGATTTTGTATTTACTAAAAGATAAAAGTAGAGAAAGAGGGTAGGACCTGATAAGTTGTTTATGAACTTCTTCCTACTCCTTTTTGAACATGGGAATTTTTTTGTTTGAATGACTCAATTTTGGAAGATTGTGCTGAGAAGTAGATGGCCTTATTTTGCCGGAGTCATGACAGTACCTCCCCTCCGACGAATGCCATTGGGCGGACAGCCAGGAGCACCAGGATGGAGCCTATAGAAGTCCTGGAGTAGGTCCGCGTCTAGGATCTGACGACCGAGGTATCCAGCACCTCTCCTCAGGACCGTCACCCTCCCAGTCCACGAGGTACTGGAAGCCCCGCCCATGACGTCTAGAGTCCATGATGCGGAGAACTGTGTAGACCATGAAATGGGAAAATTTTGTATTTTTCTTCTCTAAGAAATTTCTTAATTTCGCAAGACCTTGTCACACTGTTACTGCATTAAATCTGTGAAAACTGTCTTCCCACTTGGTTATTCTCTGCAGGTAATAACCAAATCTCAAATCTCACCAAATTCTAAACCTTGACTCAGTTGCACAGCTGTCTTTATTTTGTTTTTTTATTCCAAAACAATTCCTCTCCTGCTGTAAAGAAACTTCGACAACCTTCTCTATTCTGTCAGGGCTTAACTCTGTCTAACCCCCACCTCTTTTTTTGTCTCTTGTTATGTCTCGGCGCCAGCCTTGGCCAGAAGTATTATGCTTTTGGGTCGCCCGTCCATCTGTACATACGTACGCACTTCCCATTCTTGTGAACGTGATAACACAGGAGGGAGGAAGGAATTTCTTCAAATTTTGCAAAACCTTTCATTTAAACTCGCAGATCAATTGATGAGATTTTGGAGGTCAAAGGTTTAAGGTACTGTATCCTCATGTCTGTCCATCTGATTCTTGTGAATGCAATATCTCTGAATGCCTAGAGGGAATCACTTTAAATATGGCATACACAACCACTTAGAGTCATGGCTGAAATGATTTAGATTTTGCATTTTCAGAAGAGCACCTTGTTTTCTTTTAGCTAGTACTTGATTTGCTTTTTAATAAAAAATAAAGAAGCCTTAATGGTTAATTCTTTACAGTATTAATGTCAAGGGTAGTTGTAACTTAAACATTTCTACATATTGTTATTTTTCAGCACAACTGGAAACCAACGAAGTAGAAGCTGAGGCAGCTATTCAAAAACTTGAAGCAATTAGCAGAGGATGGTTTTGATCCATCTACCTCTGGGTTATGGGCCCAGCACGCTTCCGCTGCGTCACTCTGCTCTGTTCTGGCATTCAGTCCCAGGGGCTGGAAAATCTGATTCACTTTTTGAGGGAAGGTTTGGGAACCTGTGGCAACCAGCTTTCGGGCTGCAAAGTTAAACATTTAGACCATGCAATTATGTATAATGTGAGCTTCCTTATTACTCACACATTGATTATTCACATTTAACACTTTTGATTGGCTGGTGTTTTTTAAAAAAGGGCATTGTGAGTACAGATATAAACATCAGTAAGGAGTCTACCAAGTTGCCTCTTATCATTTTAGTTTGGACACCAAGTCAGGCTTACCGCGTAGGAATCGGCGTACACCCGTCCTACGCCTGTTTTAGGTCGTACGCACATTTCATAAATGAGGGCCCATGTGAGCACAATAAAGATTTCTTGAAGGAAGGTTTGTCCTTTATAGTTCTAGTTTTTTTCCAATTCTTCTGGTCACACTTGGGACTATTCCACATCTTTGGTCTGTAGTTTTCTATTCTGTCAGGGCTTAACTCTGTCTCCCCCACCTCTTTTTTGTCTCTTGTTATGTCTCAGCGCCAGCTGTTGCTAGAAGTATTATGCTTTTGGTTCGTCCGACCATCTCTACATACGTACGCACTTCCGATTCTTGTGAATGTGATAACACAGGACCCACTGGAGGGAATTTCTTCAAACTTTGCAAAAACATTAACATGAAGTCGCAAATCGATTGATGAGATTTTGGAGGTCAAAGGTTTATTGTCAAAGTGACTGTGTCCTGTGTCATGTCTGTCAATCCGATTCTTGTGAATGCAATATCTCTGAACGCCTAGAGGGAAGCACTTTAAATGTGTCGTACATAACCACTTGGAGTCCCGGATGAACTGATTTCGATTTTAAAAGATCAAAGGTCAAGGTTACAGTTTCATTACGTCTCCAGAACTGTATATGTATCTTTCCTGAACTGGTGAATTTTGGTTATGTGAAGCCCCAGTGGCCTAATGGATAAGGCACTGGCCTCCTAAGCCAGGAATGGATGACTGAGAATCTACTTATCATGAGATGTTTAATTTACTATATCATAATTTTTGAGACAGGTACTACTGAAAATGTGTTGTATCAGTCAGAATGGCAGAGCGGCCCAAGGTGCAGCGTTCAGGTCGCAGTTTCCACTGGAGGTGTGGGTTCATATCCTGCCTCTGACAATTTCTGTTTTAATCTGGAAATATAAAAGAATTTAGGAATTCTTTGTATTTAAGAGGACATGAATGTGTGCAAGAAACGCAATTGCAAGTACAGTGTTTTGTGAGCATCTTTATTGTCAACAAATGTAAAGTTACCATGTGTTTGTACACAGTTGGGATTTAACCCGGAAGTGGGTTAGGGTTGTCTTGAAATGGGCGGGGCTTTAACCGGTATGTTATTTTAAGCATGCAATTGATATGGGTTGATCAGAAATTGTTATATTTATTGCTGATTAGAAAACTATTTCCATGACAGCAACAATATTGAGCTTCAGATCAGTGGTGTTGTCATGGTAACAAACGAACTATATACATAACAAGTTTTGCAACAATACAACAATGCGGTTGCAATTATTAAGTCAAATGTAATGAACAAGAGTCTTTCTTTTTTTAACTTTTAATTTTTCTATGATCAGTGTGATCATTTTTTTTTTTTGGTGTTCTTTTTTTAATTTTTTTATTTCCACACCAGGTATGTGTGAGTTTATGTGTGTGTCTTTGTGTCTGTGAATGAGTAAGTGATACACAGAGAGAGAGAGAGAAGAAAAAGAGAGAGGGGGGCAGGGGGTTGTGTTTGTGTGTGTTTGTGTGTATTTTAATTTGTAATATTATTTGTTTATACCGCAACTGCCTTTTATTTTTTTAATAAAATACAGTAAGAAAGTTTCAGACACTCAAAAAAACTGGTTAGAGCCAGCAGGCACAAACTCCGACAGGCAGACACAACGCGAGTCACATTCTACCAAGCACTATGTCTGAACAAATCCCACGTTTACCAGAAGTCTGCTGGTTACTAGGTACTAGTTTGAACTAAAGTAAAAAACAATCCTGAAGCTTGAAGAAACCCTAAATGTTAACGAAAAAGACCCGCAGACCTGAGTGATTGTGGGAGAGGGAGCCGCCGGAATCTGTGTGTGTGTAGGGGAGGGGCGCTGGGACTAGCCTATCACAGTTTAGTGTAGGGGAGGGGCGCTGTGACTAGCGCTGTGTGTTTGTAGGGGAGGGGCGCTGTGACTAGCCTATCACAGAACGCAGACACAGTCAATGAGGAGTTTTATTCAATCCAAGTACAGATATTGACTCGCATTACTCGTATAATACTTGTACTCGAAAAGTGCTTTATCCGTACCAGATACTCCCCGCGCAGGTCCGAATCCTGCTGACAACGAAAGACTTTCTTTAGGAGTGGTAGCAAACCAATGACATGTCACAGTATACCAAATCGCAGATAGACACTTTGAAAGGCTGATGCATCAAGAGATTATGACCCTCAACTTGATTTCCATGGTGAGATGAATCATGATATAACTTCAGGAAAGGTTGTTAAAAGTGCCATGAAAAATAATGTTCTGGCAGTTTACTGTACATTTTGACAAATCAACATCCACTACCCTGTCAGGACCCTGTAGTAATGCTGACTTTCCAGTGATGTGATTGGTAAGTGTTTGGGCTGTATACAGGTTTTGATCATATCCATCGGTTGCATGGACGGGACTTCAATACCCCGGTTCCACCGCCTGATCGCTGTCTTGTCTTTGTTGTTCGACGACTATTTGGGCTCACACCTAAACACACCCGAAGCATCTCAGCCGAAAATCCCGCTGCACCTTAAAGGGCTCTCAACCACTCCCAGCTGTGCATTTGCAGAAGAGCACCTTGTTTTCTTTTAGCTTGGAAAAAGACTTTAGCTTATGACAAGTTAACAAATTGCAACATTGTGCTACTTATTAGTGTGCTCACTTTAATTATGTATTGAAGCACATCCTTAGAGCTAATGGCCCTCATTTATCAACCTAACGTAGAAACCAGCCCGACATGAGCGCAGAAATCCTCTTACGACAGGCTTCACGAGAGATTCATGAAACGTTCGTATCACACCAATTAGATCGTAAGAATGATCGTACATTGATAGCAGCTGGAAATGATCGTAATTAAAATATCACATTCCAATATATTCTCGGTTTTGAGGCCTCGCCTCTACTATTTACGACATGGCCAGACGTAATCCAGCTAAGAATGTGGGTGGAGATTGAAACCCTGACATCTCAGTTTAATCTGCAGTAACGTGTGTCCTATTTGGCAGCCTAAAACTGGTGTTCGGCTGCAGGAAGAATGCAGAATTGAAAGAGAACACTGATGCTGTCAACGTGTTGTCATATTAAATCGGACTTCAGCTGAAGTTTATTTAATTTATACATCCTTGACATATGTATACTCCTAATAGTAATATATAGGCTTATATTGCAATCTCGTAGCCCTACATGTAGGTGTACCCATATTTAAATAAACACATGGTTGCAAAGTTTATGCAGTGTTTTTTTCATGAGTCAGAGCCGGGCAACAGCGTATGTTATAACAAATCATCGCTCTCTCATTTCAGTTGTGCAGGAGCGGATCCAGTGAGTCCAGTGCGTGGGCTGGCTTTTGACCCCCGGTCAGGTCCGTTATGTACTCCCGGGGCATGTCAGCACACTCATCCTGCCCCCCACCTGGATGTGGCGAGCCCGAGTTGGTGAGCCATTCGCTCTGGGAGTGCAGCACTGCCGTAGACCTGTGGGCAACGGCCTGGCTCCTTGCAATTCCCGTACGTACCAGCAAGGGAGGTCCTCACAGCACAGCTACTGCTATATGGGGCAAGGCCAAAGAAACAGATTCCAGCATGTGACTTTGCAAGTGGCCGCCAAAGATGCCATTTGGACCTCCAGAAACTTGCTGGTAAGAAAGCACATGCAGATCCCCCCCGTGGCTGTGATCAGGATGGCTGCAATATCTAAGAAGTATGTGTTTCATGATTGTACTTTGGTTTTTGAATGGTAAATGAACAACTGTGCTGGAATTTGCAATAAAAAACATGACTTTTCCTATTTTGACAAACAATGGTATTTCAATGAAGTCTTTGGTCTTGGACAGTTACCTTGCAATATAAAACTGTATATCCTATTGTCTCTGGAGCAATAGTTGGCAGTTGGAGGGGTAATGTCACTTTACAGTGATTATGCAAAAGAAGATGTTCACAAATTCAGCCCAGGTAAATGCTCAGCCCATATTCACACAGACCTAAACCTACTCACTTAATGCTGGTTACAATATTCTAATAATCAACAATGCCAGAGAAAAATAACAAAGAGTGATAACATTTTTTAATAAAGTACTGTCATTTTTCAATAAAGTATTGGCTTTTGACTTGCAAAAGTTTTGTTCCAATAACATTAACAAGCATCCCGTTAGTTACGGTCCCAGTGTTTGTCACGATGTGGAGAACAGTTACAAGCAGGTAGTGTGGCCGAGTGGTCTAAGGCGCTCGATTAAGGTAAGATGAGGTTATCCCTTATAACATGACAATGCCATGTTTTTAATGACCACCCAATCGTAAGTGTTCAATGTGAAATACTCATTCATTGCCAAAATTGTCGGTAACTGTGACAGGGCGCATGTTGGCCGTCACGGTAGCGATACGCTACCTATACCATCCAAAGCCTGAGACTGCAGGTATATGTTAAATGCCCATATATGTTTAACGTGTTCATATGTTCTGTTAATTTAACCTAGCCATTCTCCATTTCCCCACAGTAATCCCGTAGCTTTCTTGTGCGCACATTTTAACATCTAAAACTACGGTGATTTACAGCAGTGCCTAGAAACTGAGGAGACAGGCTTAATTGCGGGTGGTGGAACATGTCTGTGGATCCTCATGGAGGCAGCTTGATTGATTGTTATGCTCCCTTATTTGTGCGATATAACAGAGATCTAATGTTTTATCAAACTGGGTTGGGAGAGTAACCTTTCTGATTACTTTGACAAATAAAGTCACTCAAAGAAAGTTACTGGCTGGGAATCAAAGCCATATCAACTGCTTGGAAGGCAGCTTTGCTCACTACTATACTACCATCGCTGGACAAAACAATGTTCACTACAAATCTGGCAACACATCTGGGCATTGAGAATGAAAATAAATGCTCAGAGATGCTTCGGTGGCTTTCAGTACCTATTTGATATTATGATATTGTCTGCCATTTGGTATAATGAGATGTGTGATCATCATTAAAGGATGGCTTTGCGTTGTCGGCAGGATTCGAACCTGCGAGGGGAGAACCCAATGGATTTCAAGTCCATCGCCTTAACCACTCGGCCACGACAACCCTTGATATGATACTTGTTTTATTTATCAAGAAGTCAACAGAAAGGTTACATGCCCTACCCGATTTGATAAAATATTAGATCTCTGTTCTGCTAAAAAGTAAGCGAGCATATCAATCAACCTGCCTCCACGAGGATCCACAGACAATGCTTTTCAGGTTGTTGTGGCCGAGTGGTTAATGCGATGGACTAGAAATCCTCCTTCAAATCCTGCTGATAACGAGAAGTGTTCTTTTAGAGTGGTAGTAAACCAATGACTCATCAGTCATTATTCAAGGGGTATACTCTCTTTTTATGGGCCGTGGACAGCAACTGAGACGGGGTAAGTTTATACCTCAGGATTTCCGACAACATATATTGTACTTTCCTGGACATAGATTTAACGCTGATTCAAAGCATAGCAATTAGCAGAGGATGGTTTCGATCCATCTACCTCTGGGTTATGGGCCCAGCACGCTTCCGCTGCGCCACTCTGCTCTGACGTTCAGTCCCAGGGGCTGGAAAATCTGTGATTCACGTTTTGAGGGAAGGTTTGGGAACCTGTGGCAACCAGCTTATGGGCTGCAAAGTTAAACATTTAGACCATGCAACTATGTATAATGTGAGCTTCCTTATTACTCACACATTGATTATTCACATAACACCTTTGATTGGCTGGTGTTTTTAAAAAAAGGGCATTGTGAGTACAGATATAAACATCAGTAAGGAGTCTACCAAGTTGCCTCTTATCATTTTAGTTTGGACACCAAGTCAGGCTTACCGCGATGGTTTGGACTGCGTCGACCAGGGATTTCGGCTGCTCTCGAGCAGACGGCTGTACTCACTCTGGTTTCTCTTCATAATGCACAAGTCTTTCGCCTTTTACTAAAGACTTCCTTGGAGGGGAACGCCGATGAGTTGAAACTGTTTTTGATGGGCTTTGCTGTTTGGCCGAGCCTTTTGTACTTGTGAAAAACAAATATGCTGTCCTTAACTAGACTCAGAGTCTTAACAGCAGCTAAATAATAGAAGCAAGACCCTTGCCCATTTTCATGGGCCGTGGACAGCGACTGAGACGACAGGACTCCCCCTGACTGTAACTCGGGCCAACCAAAAAATCCTTGGGGTAAAATTCGATCAGGAGGGTGGTGGGAAAACAGGTTGGTCAGACACGGTAGGGAAAGATAGGCAGAGACTAGGGTACTGGCAACTAACACTAGAAGGCGAGCCCTCAACTGTTTAGTGCAACATGAATTGTACAATTGCAATAGTGCAAAATAATAGGAGAATTAAATGTGGACTCTTAAACATCAGATCTCTCTCTTCTAAAAGTGTACTAGTAATTTAATTAATATAAGATTAAAATATTGATTTATTTAGTCTTACTGAGATCTGGCTGGGTGATGGAGAATATGTTAGTCTAAATGAATCCACCCCTCCCAGTCATATTAATACTCACATTCCTCAAGGCACAGGCCCAACTGATGACTTCTCCTTCTCCTGTTACATGCTGCACCCGAAGTCCATACTGACTCAATTAAATTCAATTTTATTCATAGTATCAATATATTATCAAGATGCAAGCATGATTTTGGAGCCTCCCTGATCCAAGGAAACATGCTGGGGGAAAAAGAACATAAGGACTTTGGGGAATGACTTGCCAGAGCTAGGTTAGTAACAAACACGTCTGGGACATGGATGTACACAAATGGAAAGATAAAGGGTAGAGGAGCTCAGTGTGTCAAAGGAAGCCCCCCGGCAGTCTAAAACTATTACAGCGTAACTAAGAGAGACAGGGTAAAGAGAGGAGCCTGGTCGGGCTAGAACTTTCCCCTGCTGGATCGGGCTGTACTGCACTGCCTTCCTCTAGTTTTATTATATTATTGATTAAATGATAAATTAATCTGACGACTATGAAGAGAAGCAGAGAAGAGAAGGGGTGCCATGTTTGTGGATACACACCCTCCCCCGCCGGTCAAGGTCAGACCAGACGTGAGACGCAGCCCACACTCACGTTCAAATTGATAAATGCCAAGCTTTGCGTAGGAATCGGCGTACGCCCGTCCTACGCCTGTTTTAGGTCGTACGCACATTTCATAAATGAGGGCCAATGTGAGCACAATAAAGATTTCTTGAAGGAAGGTTTGTCTTTTATAGTTCTAGTTTTTTTCCCAATTCTTCTGGTCACACTTGGGACTATTCCACATCTTTGGTCTGTAGTTCTCTATTCTGTCAGGGCTTAACTCTGTCTCCCCCACCTCTTTTTTTGTCTCTTGTTATGTCTCAGCGCCAGCTGTTGCTAGAAGTATTATGCTTTTGGTTCGTCCGACCATCTCTACATACGTACGCACTTCCGATTCTTGTGAATGTGATAATACAGGACCCACTGGAGGGAATTTCTTCAAACTTTGCAAAAACATTAACATGAAGTCGCAAATCGATTGATGAGATTTTGGAGGTCAAAGGTTTATTGTCAAAGTGACTGTGTCCTGTGTCATGTCTGTCAATCCGATTCTTGTGAATGCAATATCTCTGAACGCCTAGAGGGAAGCACTTTAAATGTGTCGTACATAACCACTTGGAGTCCCGGATGAACTGATTTCGATTTTAAAAGATCAAAGGTCAAGGTTACAGTTTCATTACGTCTCCAGAACTGTATATGTATCTTTCCTGAACTGGTGAATTTTGGTTATGTGAAGCCCCAGTGGCCTAATGGATAAGGCACTGGCCTCCTAAGCCAGGAATTGTGGGTTCAAGTCCCATCTGGGGTGAATTTCAGCGCAGCGGAAGTGGCCCAGAGGTCGATGAATCAAAACCATCCTCTGCTAACTTTCTTTTGCTGCTGACACAACGGTAGACACTTTAAAAGGGTGATGCATCAAGAGATTATGACCCTCAACCTGATTACCATGGTGAGATGAATATGAAAAAAACTGCTGGAAAAGTTGTTGACAGTGCCATGAAAAGTAATGTTCTTGAGGGAAATCATCTTCAGGCAGTTTACTGTCCATTTTGACAAATCCACATCCACTACCCTGTCAGGACCCTGTAGTAATGCTGACTTTCTAGTGATGTGATTGGTAAGTGGTTGGGCTGTATACAGGTTTTGATCATATCCATCGGTTGCATGGACGGGACTTCAATACCCCGGTTCCACCGCCTGATCGCTGTCTTGTCTTTGTTGTTCTACGACTATTTGGGCTCACAACTAAACACACCCGAAGCATCTCAGCCTAAAATCTGTTTGCAAGAGAGCGCCTTGTTTTTTTTAGCTTGGAAAAAGGCTTTAGCTTATGACAAGGTAAACAAATTGCACCATTGTGCTACTCATTAGTGTGCTCAATTCAGTTATGTATTGAAGCACATCCTTAGAGCTAATGGCTCTCATTTATCAACCTAACGTAGAAACCAGCGCAGATATGAGCGCAGAAATCCTCTTATGACAGGCTTCACGAGAGATTCATGAAACGTTCGTATCACAGCAATCAGAGCGTAAGAATGATCGTACATTGATAAATGCAGCAGCTGGAAATGATCGTAATTTAAATATCACGCCCCAATATGTTCTCGGTTTTGAGGCCTCGCCTCTAGTATTTACGACATGGCCAGACGTAATCCGGCTAAGAAGCTGCACTTTTCAGAGGTGGAGATAGAAATTGTTACTATTTAATCTGCTATAGATAGAGGGTATAGAAAGAAGGAGAAATGGAAGAAAAGAAAGACAAACCATGTAAATGTGTGTAGGTATGTAGGTATGCATCTGTGTCTATGATGTGTAAATAAGTGAAGCATAAGATTTTGTATTTACTAAAAGATAAAAGTAGAGAAAGAGGGTAGGACCTGATAAGTTGTTTATGAACTTCTTCCTACTCCTTTTTGAACATGGGAATTTTTTTGTTTGAATGACTGAATTTTGGAAGATTGTGCTGAGAAGTAGATGGCCTTATTTTGCCAGAGTCATGACAGTACCTCCCCTCCGACAAATGCCATCGGGCGGACAGCCAGGAGCACCAGAAGCCTATAGAAGTCCTGGAGTAGGTCCGCGTCTAGGATCTGACACCAAGGTATCCAGCACCTCTCCTCAGGACCGTCACCCTCCCGGTCCATGAGGTACTGGAAGCCCCGCCCATGACGTCTAGAGTCCATGATGCGGAGAGCTGTGTAGACCATGAAATGGGAACATTTTTTCTTTTTCTTCTCTAAAAAATTTCTTAATTTCGCAAGACCTTGTCACACTGTTACTGCATTACCTCTGTGAAAACTGTCTTCCCACTGGTTATTCTCTGCAGGGAATAACCAAATCTCAAATCTCACCAAATTCTAAACCTTGACTCAGTTGCACAGCTGTCTTTATTTAGTTTTTTTATTCCAAAACAATTCCTCTCCTGTTGTAAAGAAACTTCGACAACCTTCTCTATTCTGTCAGGGCTTAACTCTGTCTAACCCCCACCTCTTTTTTTGTCTCTTGTTATGTCTCGGCGCCAGCCTTGGCCAGAAGTATTATGCTTTTGGGTCGTCCGTCCATCTGTACATACGTACGCACTTCCCATTCTTGTGAACGTGATAACACAGGAGGGAGGAAGGAATTTCTTCAAATTTTGCAAAACCTTTCATTTAAACTCGCAGATCAATTGATGAGATTTTGGAGGTCAAAGGTTTAAGGTGACTGTATCCTCATGTCTGTCCATCTGATTCTTGTGAATGCAATATCTCTGAACGCCTAGAGGGAATCACTTTAAATATGGCATACACAACCACTTAGAGTCATGGCTGAAATGATTTAGATTTTGCATTTTCAGAAGAGCACCTTGTTTTCTTTTAGCTAGTACTTGATTTGCTTTTTAATAAAAAATAAAGAAGCCTTAATGGTTAATTCTTTACAGTATTAATGTCAAGGGTAGTTGTAACTTAAACATTTCTACATATTATTATTTTTCAGCACAACTGGAAACCAACGAAGTAGAAGCTGAGGCAGCTATTCAAAAACTTGAAGATGTTCAATTGCCCCTGAACGGACCCAAACAGCTAAAAACCAGCCTGACGCTGGGCGACCAGCCGGCCAACCAGACGTCGGCCAACC
>JAQOOF010000186.1:0-49019 GCA_029931835.1 Etheostoma nigrum
TTTTATATGGACCTTAGTGGTCCCTAAGACTGTATCTGAAGTCTCTTTTATGTAGACCTTAGTGGTCCCTAATACTGTATCTGAAGTCTCTTTTATATAGACCTTAGTGGAGGGTTAGGAGCTACTAGGCTCGAGACGGGGAAGTCTGAAGCAGCTGTTGCTGGCCCACAGTTTGCATGTGGAAGTCCTGCATCATATGCACAATGGTCATGGTCACCATAGCTTTAAATCACAGCAAATTTCATTTCTGTGTGGACTCAGAAAGACAGAAACTCACCTTTTTCTTCAGGTACTTGCTCTTGTACACATTCTTCAGATCCTTTTCAGTTTCAGGACAGGCTAAATCGATGTTGGTGCCTATTGCCATTTGGGGAATCCCTGCAGACAGAAATATTCAGTATTTTTTGCTTTTTGAAACTGGGATACTCGTCAAAACTGAAGAAAAGATTAATGCACCAAAATACAGAGGCAAGGCAAGGAGCTTTATTTGTATAGCACATTTTATCAACAGGGCAATTCAAAGTGCTTTACATTAAACATTATGTAAAACATAAAACATCTGAATGAGATCAGAGCGTCCTTATCTCTTAGTACGACAATGCCTATGTGGCTGCGGGACCAGTCTCTGACTCTCCTTTAGTGGCCCAGCCAAAGCCCTAAACCCATTACAACATCCTGAAAATGGCGCTTCACAGATGCTTCCCATCCAATGTGGAGTAGTTTGAAAGAATCTGCCAGGAAGAACAGTATAAACTGTCCAATAGTGTGTAAAGCTTGGAACTGTATCCACTCAAAGCTGTAATTACTGCACAAGGGGCTTCTACAAAGTACTGAATAATGTGTCTGAATACTTCCTTCAATGAGAGATTCAGTTTTTGATATTTAATTAAGTTTAATTTTTTTTAAATTATTTTTTTGTTTGTTTTAATTAACCAAGACAATAAAGTGCAAGAGATAAACAGTTTCAATACTTTCTCAAGCCAAGCATATCATATTCTTACCCATATCACTGGCTAACTCTCTGATGTCCGCCATCTTCTGCAGAACTGAGTCTGTAAACTCTGCAGCGTTAGCAGAAAGCACACAAACCAGAACATGGACTTTGTCCTCTGGAGACGGACAAGGGTTATACCATGGATCATCAGTAGAGAGTGGAGATGCAGGGTTGAACTGGAAAATGATGAAAACACAATTAATAATGATATGTTAAAATAAACAGATATGCATGATAACACATAGAACTGAAGGGTGTTCTGGAGAAAGCCTGGTCTGATTAGGAGAGACGGCATTCATCCCACTTTGGACGGAGACGCTCTCATATCAAAAACTCTGAACATCTATTATCGTTCATAAACCATGACAACCCAAGTCTGATATTAGTAATCAGTAGTAATAACTCGCTTCCAGTGGGTCAGTCACCCACTCATAGTCTAACAACCACGGTGTCGGTCCCCCTATCAGATTGGTTAATCAAAGGTAAACAGAAGAGGGACTATACTTAGTTAACCCTATACTTAACAACCTAATGGAATTATAACTACCACTGCAATGATAAAACAGAACAGGAAAATTAGATGTGGCCTATTGAATATTAGATCTGTGTCTTCTAAAGCAGTACTAGTAAACAATCTGATATCAGATAATCAAATTGATCTATTCTGTTTTAGCAAGACAGAATAGCCAATCAGAAAGTTGGTGGTTCGATCCCAAGCCCTGCAGTCCCATGTCAAAATGTCCTTGGGCAAGACACTGAGGCCATGGTTCTCAGAAGGAAACCGATGGAGTGCCTTCTTCAGGTAGGGAGTGAGTCCTTACCCCAAGTGAAGGAGTTTAAGTACCTTGGGGTCTTGTTCGCGAGTGAGGGGACCATGGAGCGTGAGATTGGTCGGAGAATTGGAGCAGCGGGTGTGGTATTACATTCCATTTATGGGACCATTGTGACAAAAAGAGAGCTGAGCCAGACGGCAAAGCTTTCGATCTACCAGTCAGTTCTGATTCCTACCCTCACCTATGGTCATGAAGGCTGGGACATGACCCAAAGAACCAGATCCAGGGTACAAGCGGCCGAAATGGGTTTCCTCAGGAGGGGGGCTGGTCTCCTCAGGAGGGGGGCTGGCGTCTCTCTTAGAGATAGGGTGAGAAGCTCAGTCATCCGAGAGGAGCTCGGAGTAGAGCCGCTGCTCCTTCGCGTCGAAAGGAGCCAGCTGAGGTGGTTCGGGCATCTGGTAAGGATACCTCCTGGGGGCCCCCCTAGTCCAGGTCCAGGCACTTCCAGCTGGGAGGAGGCCTTGGGGAAGACCCAGGACTAGGTGGAGGGATGTCTGGCTGGGAAGAGGGCTCGGGGAAGGCCCAGAACTAGGTGGAGGGTCGTCCAGCTGGGAGGAGGGCTCGGGGAAGGCCCAGGACTAGGTGGAGGGATTATAGCTCCAACCTGGCCTGGGAACCTGGCCTCGGGATCTTCCAGTTAATGTGGCTTGGGAAAGGGAAGTTTGGGGTTCACTGCTGGAGCTGCTGCCCCTGTGATTCAATACCAGATAAGTGGACGAAGATGGATCGATGGTTGAAAACACCCACCCTTGACCCAGAGGTCTTAGCAAACTATAGACCTATATCTAACCTTCCCAAGTAGTCGCTAATCAGTTGTGATTTTCTACACAGCAATAAGTTACTGGTGGACTTTCAGTCAGGATTTAGAAAGCATTACAGCACAGAGATGGCACTGGTGAAAATAAATGACTAATGACCTTCTAACTGCTGCAGACTAAGGACTTGTCTCTGGACTGGTTTTACTAGATCTTAGTGTGTGTGTGTGTGTGTGTGTGTACTTAATTTACTAGATCTTAGTGCTGCATTCGACACCACCGACCATACCATCCTGTTACAGAGACTGGAACATTTAGTCGGCATTAAAGGAATCACACTACGTTGGTTTAAGTCATATTTATCCGATCAATCTAAATTTGTTAATGTTAACGATAAATCCTCCAAATACGCTAAAGTTGGCCATGGCGTTCCACAGGGCTCAGTGCTTGGACCAATTCTATGCTCCTTATATATGCTTCCTCTCAGCAATATTGTTAGGAAACACTCAATTAAGATTCAATGTTATGCGGGTGACACCCAATTATATCTATCAATCAAGCCGGACGAAACCAGACAGTTAACTAAACACAAGCATGCATAACTGGTCGTCAAACTCCGCCTACCAAGAGCCTGGGTCTGTCCCAGGTTTCTTCCTAAAAGGAGTTTTTCCTCACCACTGTCGCACTACTTTCTTGCTCTTGGAGGCATTACTAGAATTGTTGGGTCCTTGTAAATTATAGAGTGGTCTAGACCTACTCTCACTGTAAAGTGTCTCCAGATAACTTTTGTTATGAATTGATACGATAAATAAAATTGAATTGAATAGAACAAAATAAACACAAATATACAGTATATAGTACATATAAGCTCCAGAAGGGAAACCAAAGACAGTTCTATCTCTATGTTTCTCTGCTAGTTTTCAGTCCAGAGCAGTTATTTTGATGCAGCCATGTTGCATAAGTAGCACAATGCTCTGGCACCCTCTGGTGCATCTTCCATTGAGGGCTGGTCTGATGCATTGCCATCTTGTGGCAGCACTATGTGATTGCTCGATTAACCAACTAAAAGCGCAGTATTTTCCTTAGCATTATGCAATTTATTTCTACTTCTATTCCTCTTCTAAAAAACACACAATTGAAACTTTAATAGCAAGTATGAAAATGTCACTACTGCTGAAGTTCTTCAGTCTTTTTTGGTGGCATCTCTCCAATTCTTGGGCATATGGCAGAGAATCTGCACTCAGCACCGGCCCTTATATAGTGTTTACTAAAAAGAATTATGACCCATTTAACATTCAGGACATGTGGTTGAAAGCAGATTATTAGTAGCATTATTCAGGATGTCTCATGCATCTGCAGTTGACATTTTATATAACAGGAAATAAGGAGAAGTTTCTGCATGAGGTCCAATGAAGGTTCTAGCAATTGGACATAAAATGAATCAGCACTTTTGTTGTCTGTGAATATTTTCCTGATAAGTTCCATATCAACATCCTGAGACCTGTCTGCAGCACTGTGAGACATGTCTGGCAGTGTGAGACTGAAAGTTTGATAAAGTCACAGTTGTACCTTGTAGCCCTCCTTCACATGTCCTCTCAGGGCCAGTTTGATGTCATCAGCACGAACTCCGTCCCCTTTCTCCAGACCCATGACGTCATTAAAGACAAAAGGATAATATGTCTTTGACTGTCCTCTTCCTTTTTTGATTTTATGAGTTACATACTGTAACAAAAAGATTAAATGCTTGTGTTAGTCACAATGATGCCATCTACGGACTTTGGGTCCTGCAGTGTTTATTTTGTAAAATGTCCCAGGATGCATTAATATTAATCATGTTTTTATGTTTCTCTCAAATTCCAGATCAGTTTGGGTAATAAATTGGGGTCAGGAACACTTTGACACATGATTGATTCCCGGTGGGGGAAAACTAAACTAAATTTGTATGTCTTACAAAATTATGACAACAGGTCAGTGGTAGGCGTACATGAAACTTTGTGTTGGTCCTGAAAGCATTAAAAAAAGTTAGGTTTAGCCTCTAAAAGGTAAATTTAGTCACCAAAAAGACTAGTTAAGATTAGAAAAAAGGTTGTGGTTTGGGTTAAAACAGGGGCTCCCTTAAAGGATACTTCACCGATTAGCATTAAGCTTTGTAGCAGCAGAAACCTGGTAGCATTTTCAAATGACAACCCCCCCTTGTCCACCTGAAATGATACTTCTCTTTATTGTGTCTGAAAAAAAAACTGATGTTGCAAAAATCGTCGTTTTGCGACAGATGCCTTTTTGCCCAGAGGCTATGGACTACAGTTCCACATGTTTTCAACCCGCCCATAGGGGGTGGGACTGTAACTACCCAATGTTAGATGAGTGTCAGCCATCTTGAAGCTAAGCTAACACAAGTTATTGCTCTGTGAAGAATGCTGAGTAATTATTCCATACTTTAGTAGGCTAACCGCAACGGCGGAAGGTAGTGTTGAAGATGATATAGCAGAAGGGGATTTTCAAAAATCTACTCATACCCTGTCTTTAGTTGCCTGTTGTCTGTCCTAAATGCTCTACTTTAAGTTGTAATTGTACTAGTACTATTATGTATAGTCTATAATGTGTGTGCAATAAATGTAGCCTGTCTCATATGTTGTTTTTATATAATGTCGTTTTCATATAATGCTTTTATAAAATGTAGAAATGACAATAAAACAAATTTGACTTGACTTGACTGCCCTCTGTAACTGGTAGGCATGGCTTGGGAGTGGCCTCGTAGGGAAGCGAAGCAAGTGCATTCTGGGAGTAGTTGTCTTTCATCCACAGGAGCCAAAATGACATTTTCTATGTAGATAGATATTTATCTTCAAGCGGTGAAACATCCCTTTAAGTAGTTCTCCCGGGATACAAACACCCTATATGGGTTAAGGTGTTGGGTTTTCTCGCTAACCTCTATCTGGGACATGGACTCTGCTCCCTGGGCTGAAAGCCCTGTGTTTTAGTCTGCATAGGGGCAAGTTACGTATCAAATCACTGAATTAAGAGAAAGTGAAAGGTTGGAGTCAAAGTTAAAACAGTAGCAGCAGCTAGTTTAATATGAAAATTCACCTTGAAATCTAAAGTGTTCTTACTTTTTTGGTGAAACTTTTGTCCGAGGTAGTTGCACTGGCCAAAGCGGGAGTAGTCATTCTGCCTCGTACGACGCTGCTGACAGAGTTGATGAAGCTGGACTTCCCAGCGCCGACGGGTCCGTACAGAAGGATCCGGATCTGTTTGATGTCCTCGTGGTCAGGCTCATAATCCTTCACATACTGGAGATCCCCCGCTTTGTCTCTGTCAAAACCCATTACATTTTAATGTTAGATTGTTATTTCTATATTATATTTAATAACATAACTATTATTGATCTCAACAGCAGTAAAGCTACAAGAAAACCAACATTGGACCCATTGGTTGCAACAAAAAAACTAAAGAAAAACTAACAAACGAAAACAAATATTTAATCAGAAGTATTAATATTAGTGATTTCCAATGAAACTAATAATTATTAATAATAATTATAGTAAGAGTGATTATAGTAGAATTTCTTTTAAATCGTATCAATTAGTATCTGGTCTCAGGTTAGAAGATCTCTTTCCCTTAAAGAGAAAATCACAGGCTGCACCACTTTAAATACTGGAATGTCTGTCCCATCAATGATGAATGAGGCTTTTGATATTTGTTCTAGAAAGGATGTGGTTTCACTGTTTCATCTTTTTATTGATGGACATGTCGCCTCCTTCCAACAGTTGGTGTATAATATGACATTTTCAAACCATATTTCTAGTTATTTTCAGCTTCAGGACTTTGTAGCCATAACACTCAGCACCCTCAGGTATTGTTGACGACCTCTGGTCCGTCTGGTTTTATTTTCTAAGAAATCGTGTAAAACTTGGGGTCTTTAATTTTAAACAGTAGTGACACCATTCATAAAAAATAAATGGTAGTAAAGTGAACTCACCCCCAGGCTATTTTCCTCCATGGTTCCTTCAAAGCTGAAGTGGAAATTGTGTAATTATTTAGGAAATTACCAAATATTTAAATAAACAAATTGATAATGGTTTTACTAAAAGTGGGATGTTCAGAAATAAAGTGGATATCTTACTGGGAGAAGGCGGCGGGGTTGGCGTTCCTGAAAAGGAAAAGAATTTAGTAAACATGTAAAGACTCAGCGATACACAGATAGGATTCTGAAACTTCACACTCACTACAAACAACAGTTTCGATAAAAAATATATATTGACGAATGAAATGCAGAAAAAAACTTCGCAGGTGTGAATGAACGCTATTGTTCAAATTAAGTCAGTTTTGATGTTTACAACATATGTTGGGAACATTTGTCTTATCTTTAGGAGCTTATTGTTTTAGAATTATTTTTGTTAGAATTTATCATGTTGGATTTTGTGCATCAATGTCCATTTTATGAACACATGTTTTAGATCTTTAGTTTAATGAAAAATCCCAAAATGTTGCCGTCATGTTCAAACTACTAACTACTTTGATTTAATATCACATGTAGGCTTGGGCGTGGCGTATTGGCTGTGTAGTGTCACATGTACATTGGCTATGTAGTACCCTGTGATTAGTTTTAGGCTTTGACCACGTTGCTGGAGCCTTAATATAATCATGAAAATTGGTTTACATTTGGCATGTTGCTGTCATCACTTCCAACATATTCCCAACCGGACGTCGGCCATTGAATTTCATGCATTCTTCCTACGTATTTTATGCAATATTTTTGAGCTCCTATAGGGGGTTCATGGGATTTGTCCTGCCAGTACCCTCCAATGTACTGGGAGGGGCGATGGCCCGCCATCGCTGCTTACAGCGTTAACTTTAATTCCTAATGGAAAATGAATGTTTACAATAAACATACCTGTATCTATCAGATTGAATCGTTTCTCATGCAATCATACCAAATTTCTTCAACATTTAACATGATTCCTTATTAAAGTGTCCCTGAACTGGTTTGTTTATTCACAAACTGTCAACAACCAAAAAAAAAGATGAAATATTGACATAAAGGTCACAAGAAGTACTCGTGGAAGCTGACACAAATGGTATAAGACATTGTATCGTAAGGACATTTTGTCTTTTCGAGGCTTACAGCTAGAATAATATTAGTATCATATGAAACATGAAGATGTAAAGAATCCCTTGGTACAAGCAATGTCATGTTTTGATACTATAAATAAAAATTTAATTGAATGTTAGCTTTTCAGGAAATAGGCTAAAAATGCTAAAAAAAATTAGGCTAAATTCTAGCCATGCAAAAATGGTGCCATATGTTAATGAAATGGCTTTACAGATGTGGAATGCTAAGAGGATAACTTACTGGGACGGCTCGGCGGCACCCATACCGGTGGTGGTGGCTGTGCTAGATTGAGAAACATTAAGAAAATATTTAAAGACAGTCTTTTTCAGACATTTTCAAATCTGACCAAAAAGATGTAGCAAAGCTAAAATAAAATTGGAAATATGATAATAACAATAACAGCACAGTTAACATGCATGCAATATAAATAAATATTCCAAAGTAGAACTTAATAAAATATTAACAGAAAAGTTTTAAGCTCAACAACATCAAATGTCTTTCTATAAATTATCAGAATATAATTTAATGAAAAAGGAGAAATATCCTTACCAGGTCTACTGTTTCCCCCACCCATCCTGTAGCTGATGTAGATCTGCAGCAAAGAGAGGGAAGAGTCTCTTTATATGATGCCCCCCCCCCCCTCTGTTTCGTTTCATAGACCCCGTGACTTAAAAGAAATCCACTAGCTTCTTATAAACCAGCACTGGAGCTGTTAATCATTTCAAAGGAACATTCAAATGTTGGCACTTGGTTTGTTATTGAGGCTAAAAGATCACAATCAGGCTTGACTACTTTCGGTTTAGTTGTCCTCAATGCAACGGTTTCTAAAAAGCTGGGGTATTTCTTTTAAATCATGTGATCCACGATGCTGGGAGGGGAGAAATGGTTTCTAAGAAGCAGGTTTACTTCTTTTAAGTCATGTGGTCCATGAAACAGGGGGGGAGGTGGGGCGTCATATAAAGAGACTCTTCCATCTCTTTGCTGCAGATCTACAGCTACAGGATCGGTGAGCAGCAGAGCAGCCACGGTAAGCATGCTCCTCTCTCTCGGTAAATGGTGTTGGTCTGAATGTGTATATGTGGTATCAGTATCTGGATTCAGACTAAATAAAATAATACACAGAGTATCTTGCTTACCTAATGACTGCAGCCTCCCAAAACCCGTCCCTACAAACTATTGATCTACTAATCAAATCATTATTCATTTTTTACATTGCAATGTAACTTTTACATACAGAATATATATATATATATATATATATATATATATATATATATATATTTTAGGGATGGAACGGTACACAGACCTCTGACACACAGTCCTCGTTTTATCCACCACTCTCTGCCTGTGTTACTGCGATGTTAAAAAGGCCGGTGGGTCCTCTAACTCTTGTGGGTCCCCACCACTCGTCATAGACTTGGCTAGATTTCCATTAAAGTCAATGTGTGTATCTCCACTGACTGCGGAGCGGCTGCGTCCCAGCTCCAGCGGTCCCCAGCCCTCTGGAGCTGATGCGCAGAGCTGCTATTGGCCGGATGCCGGAGAGCTCCGCGGCCATACCGGTAGCTTCACCAGTTTGGCTACAGATTAGAAATGTGCATCTAATAGTAGTTCCGCATTACATGAATCAATTTGCACGCAAATTGTGTTTATTTTACACAGCTCGGAAATTTCCACAAGTGCTGGGTACAATGACGTATTCATTTTCTTTCTTTTTCGCGCGGGTAATGTTTTGAAAGATGCTGTCCTCTAGCTTACTAATGTAAATGAATAATAACGTGGTTTAATGTACCTAAACAATGATCACCAGATTTCCCTCTCATATTGCTCCTCAAAACCCCTGAAAACGTTCAAAAAAATCAAACCAGAGGTCCTATTATTACAGATGTTATCTGACATGAAGCGTTTGATCTGCTTCACATTTTCAGCAGGGCAGTGGGTTGACCCCCCACAGGCCGTGTTGTGAACAGAGAAGTGTGTGTCTGTGTCTGCACTGTGGGGGGAGAGAATTTTGTGGATTTGTTGGCATCTGTTGCTCAAAAATTATACATATTTTGAACTTTTTTAGCTAAATTGAGCTTGAGGTTTTCAAAAAAAGTGGTGGGTGCAAAATGACTCATGACGAAATCTGAAGGGTAAGCGTACCCCCCGTCCCCCCCGTCACCACCGAAATCAACACCTTTATTCATTGAACAGAACGTGCATAAAGGGCTGTTAATAATTTTCATGTGGAGCATTTTCATGGAGGTGAGATATGTCCTAGGAATGCAATTGTAGTGAATCTGCTGATGGTCTGGGTTGTGAGAAACTTCTGGGATGTTAGACCATACATCATGACAGTCGAGATCGCTACCCAGGCCTGTGCAATCACAGATCCCCTTAAGAGGAAGGGCAGAGTGGCCAGATATCACTGAGATCTGATAAAGCCTGGATACCATCCCACAGTTTATAGGCTGCACAGTAAATAACTGAGGCAAATGCAAATGCCTCTGCCAGGGGACACCGTGTGCCTTGAGTGCCGACTTTAGAGCTCGCTGACGAGGATGCAATTATATGATAGAATCTATTGGCTGAACGCCCAGTATCCGCCTGCAACAAATGACTCTGCTGTAGTAATACAATGTCAACATTTCTTTTTTAGTAAGCCCAGAGTGATGGCTCGTTTATGAGGAGCATTTAGTCCTCCACAATTCCAAACTTAAAATGAAAGATCACCCCTTATCAAAAAAAGCTGATTTCTAAATGAAAGTACATGTGGATATTGCTACTGCCTTTCACTTCGCTAAATTCTAACAATAGTGCATCCAAAGTCCCTCAATGCACAACACATGTAAAACACAGACAACATACGAGACAGAGACACAAAAAGGAAAAGTGAGAGGAGGAGGGGGGAGGGGGGGACAAATCCTGAAGGCTAACACTCAAAATAGGTCTGTGATCATGATTGGATACAGGGCAGCAAAAAGGAACACTAGCCAATAAATACCTGGTTGCCACAGCAACTGGTCCCACACTAAATTAATATCTAAATACATGCATTTCTTGTCAACAAAGAAACAAAAAGCACAAAACGCCTTGGAAAGGAAACTATATCCTTGCAGTGGCCCAGCTAACCTATGGAGTGTAGGCCACATTAAGCTAGGTCGACGTAGCATTCAGAAACACAGTCTCTGTAACCAGAGATGGGAAGTAACGATGTACAAATACTTTGTTACTGTACTCAAGTAGATTTTTCAGATATTTTTACTTTACTTTACTATTTATGTTTGTGGCGACTTTTTACCTTTACTCCTTACATTTTAATATAATATTGGTATTTTCTACTCCTTACATTTTACCAAACTGGCTCGTTCCTTTAGTTTTGTACTAAAGGTTGTCTACCAGGAGTGATTGGGAGTGCGTGTCGGAGAATAGCGCGGACACGCTAATAGTATGTTTATTGTTATTATTTGCTAGCGTACATAGTTCCTATGTATTGTGTATAGTAGCCTTTACAATGTTATTTATTTCTTTATGGAACCACACAAACACACACAGCCATAGCAGAACTTCCCATAACCATGTATGTAGGCTCCTTTTGCTTGATTTAATAAAGACCCAGGCTGGAACCTGGTTCCACAGGAGAGGAGCCTGATAGCTGAACGCTCTGGCTCCCGTTCTACTTTTAGAGACTCTAGGAACCACAAGTAACCCAGCATTCTGGGAGAGCACATCAGATCTAAGAGAGCCAAGGCTTGCAGTCAGATATGCTAGCTGGGCATGGATAGCAGTTATTGTAATTATCAATCCCCATATGTTGAATCTGGGACTGGATCTGAGCAAAATGTGGTTCGAGCTAGCATTTCTGTTTGTCTAGTAATGCCTCTGCAATGGCGTCCGTATCGCTGTACTGGGTTCTGTTCTTGTTTGCCATTCTGCTTTAGGTAGCTCTAGCAAACAACAAAGTTAAGCTACACTTTAAGCCACCATCTCTGTCCAACCGATCACGTCTCTATAAGTATTACTTAATGCATTAATAAGCATTATATAACCATTTATTACAGTGTCTATTAAACATCTATTAATAATGTTTAATTGTTTTAATGTTAACTAAGGTATTAATGTATGCATTATTTACCATTAATTAATGCCTTAACTAACTGTTAATCTCAGTTACTTAATTTATCAAATATATCATCAGAAAATGCAATATTAAGCCTTGACTAGCTGTTAATAACTGTTAACTAAGGTGTCTATTTTACCATTACTTAAGGCATTAACAAGCATCAGTTAGAAGTTAAACATACAATATTAAACATTAGGTAAATGTTAACAAACATCTCTTGATAACAAGTAAACCCTTAGTTGATGTTAATTTAGGTATTTCCTAATATTACTAGGGGGTTGATGAAGATGTTTGATAGGATGTATGTCTTAATGTTCACTGCCAAGCCATCTCATTATTAGAAGACTTTTATTGTTTATTTACAGATTATGGTTGTCCTCATACCTTTGTCCACTATATACTCACCTAAAGGATTATTAGGAACACCTTTTCAATGTCTCATTAATGCAATTATCTAATCAACCAATCACATGGCAGTTGCTTTAATGCATTTAGGGGTGTGGTCCTGGTCCAGACCATCTCCTGAACTCCAAACTGAATGTCAGAATGGGAAAGAAAGGTGATTTAAGACATTTGGAGCGTGGCATGGTTGTTGGTGCCAGACGGGCCGGTCTGAGTATTTCACAATCTGCTCAGTTACTGGGATTTACACCCACAACCATTTCTAGGGTTTACAAAGAATGGTGTGAAAAGGGAAAAACATCCAGTATGCAGCAGTCCTGTGGGCCAAAATGCCTTGTTGATGCTAGAGGTCAGAGGAGAATGGGCCGACTGATTCAAGCTGATAGAAGAGTAACTTTGACTCAAATAACCACTCGTTACAACCGAGGTATGCAGCAAAGCATTTGTGAAGACACAACACGCACAACCTTGAGGCGGATGGGCTACAACAGCAGAAGACCCCCCCGGGGACCACTCATCTCCACTACAAATAGGAAAAAGAGGCTACAATTTACAAGAGCTCACCAAAATTGGACAGTTGAAAACTAGAAAAATGTTGCCTGGTCTGATGAGTCTCGATTTCTGTTGAGACATTCAGATGGTAGAGTCAG
Source organism: Etheostoma nigrum (assembly GCA_029931835.1). Lineage (NCBI taxonomy): Eukaryota > Metazoa > Chordata > Actinopteri > Perciformes > Percidae > Etheostoma > Etheostoma nigrum. The sequence continues at coordinate 12,853 of JAQOOF010000186.1, forward strand.
AATTTGGCGTAAACAGAATGAGAACATGGATCCATCATGCCTTGTTACCACTGTGCAGGCTGGTGGTGGTGGTGTAATGGTGTGGGGGATGTTTTCTTGGCACACTTTAGGCCCCTTAGTGCCAATTGGGCATGGTTTAAATGCCCCGGCCTACCTGAGCATTGTTTCTGACCATGGCCATCCCTTTATGGCCACCATGTACCCATCCTCTGATGGCTACTTTCAGCAGGATAATGCACCATGTCACAAAGCTCCAATCATTTCAAATTGGTTTCTTGAACATGACAATGAGTTCACTGTACTAAAATGCCCCCCCCCCAGTCACCAGATCTCAACCTGTACTAAAATGGCCCCCCCAGTCACCAGATCTCAACCCAATAGAGCATCTTTGGGATGTGGTGGAACAGGAGCTTCGTGCCCTGGATGTGCATCCCACAAATCTCCATCAACTGCAAGATGCTATCCTATCAATATGGGCCAACATTTCTAAAGAATGCTTTCAGCACCTTGTTGAATCAATGCCATGTAGAATTAAGGCAGTTCTGAAGGCGAAAGGGGGTCAAACACAGTATTAGTATGGTGTTCTCAATAATCCTATAGGTGAGTGTATTTGTCCATCCTCCAATATGACTTACTTTTGGTAGAGGGTGAGATCAGTGAAAAGATTCCATAGTTTCCATGCAGAGTTTGCTTGTTTCTTTGTCTTCATGTAGACATTGCCTTAATGCCCAACCTACATAAATGATTGTGCATGCTATACAATCATTACTTAAAAACCACTGCTCACTTGTAAAATGTATAACAATACTGAATAAGCATTACTAAACTAAGGTGACCAGATTTCTCAGACAAAATCCGGGGACATTTTCAGCTCAGAAGCGTATTTACCTCCAAAACATGTCATGTTTTAATTTTGTAAAACTTAAAACGAGGACACTAGACCTAGAGCTGTTCTCATTATGGGCTGAGCCTACCCCCCTAAAGGTCTGACCCTAGAATGACCCCTGTTGTTACTTCATACTGAACTCTACTACACTGCAGTGGGGAATTTTGTAATGTTTACTGAACTACATTTATCTGACAGCTTTTGTTTATTGCTTCAGGCTTGTTTCTGCAAAAAAACACATGTACAGTATTTTTCTTGATGAAATCAGTTGTGACCTTCTCTATAACTCTATATACTATATCATCACACCTGTTTCCACAGATAGATCTATCAATCAAGGGATGGATACGTCATCATCTGATGAAACAAGATTGAAGAAAGCAACCCCAGAGGTTAGTAGGCATCCTGAATGAGTCTCTGTGTAGTCCTGATTACTGTAACTGCAGAGAGGACATTTTGAAAGTGAACATATAAATACTCACTGAAAAGATGTTTCATTAGTTTGCCACTAATTTATCAAATGGTTAGGAGGTTTGGGTTCAACATGATGTTACTTCACTTTGTGAACATAACCATGTGACTTCTCTGGGATCCATCGCCTTATCGTGGTGGAGAAGTTTGAGTGTCGCTATGAACCTGAGGGCTGTGTTGTTGGACGAGAGGGTCACCTCCTGCGCGGGGGGGGGGACTGCATATGCACAACACAAGAGTTCGGAGTATTCGGCTTTCTTGGAGACCTTGAATGGAGTCCTGTATGTATATGGGGCTCCAGTAGTGGACTCCATAGTTCTGCTGGCGGACTTCAACGCACACGTGGGTGATGATGGAGATGCTTGGAGAGGCGTGATTGGGAGGACCGGCCTCCCTGATTTTTATTTTTATTCTTATGTATGTGTAATATATGTGTGTATATGTGTATAAGGAAGTTTTAGGCATCCAGTAGCTTAAACACAACTATGGTTGTTTAAAGGTTATTTAACGCGATGCCGAAAATTTCCTTTGGGATGAATAAAGATCTATCTATGTATGTGGAAATGACCAAAATTGCACTTATTTTGAATTTTGAATTCAAAATAGCGGATTTCCTGTTGGGTTTAGGTTATGGCTCCAATGAAGTTTTTGCTTCATGCTTCATATATGTACCACGTTTCATTAGTTAACTGACTGCAGGGGATAATTAAATCTGCAAGCAGCATTGCTCCTCGCTCCTCTGCCAGTGTTGGGGTTACTGGGGGGCCCCGCTCCTTGCAACATTTGCTGGTTTCCTGTTGCCAGTTGGGGGCGCTATAATCAAAAGTCAAGTTTGGCCTGTAGATGTCCTCAGGCCTGGACTTTTGTCAATCATGAGAAATTTTGGCCATATTGGACAATGTACACTAAAGTTACAACAAGTAACACAAGTTCATTGATAAATGCTCAAAATGGCCGCCATGCCTTGCCCGCACCGTTTGACAAAAAGTTTTTCTTTTAATAACTTTTCATCGTTAATTTCTTTAGATGACACAGACCAAGTTTGAAGTTGATCTGATGAAATCTCTAAGAGGAGTTCGTTAAAGTATAGCACCTTGTCTTTTAGGCCTACTTCCTGTTGCCACTAGGGGGCGCTATGACTTTGAGCCAATAGCGATGTGTATATGTCGTCAAGGGCGGACTCTGATGAATCCTGGAAAGTTTCGAGCCAATCAGACAGCGTACGCTCATGTTACACCCACTTCCTGTTTTGATGGCAAAACGCACAAAATGGCTGCCCCATCACGCCCATGCCCTATGACGAAATTTTTTTCTTTTAATAACTTTTCATCGTTAACATGTTAAGATGACACACACCAAGTTTGAAGTTGATCGGATGAAAGCTCTAGGAGGAGTTTGTTAAAGTACGACATGTGGAAATGGCCAAAATCGCACAAATTTCGAACATTCAGTTCAAAATGGCGGACTTCCTGTTGGGTTTAGGGGGGGGCTATAATGGAGTTTTATGTCTGCCCTGCCATGCTACATATGGGTACCAAGTTCCGTGAGTCTACGTTAAATGTACTGCAGGGGCTCAATTTGTTTTAATTCTGTAGGGGGCGCTAGCGAGCCATACAAAATATGTAAACTTTCACCAGGCTTGATGCGACCGCCAATTCTGGTGATTATTTGAGTATGTTAAGCTCCTCAAAAAGGAGATTCATTTGCTGGAAGAAAGGAAAGGGAGACATCCTTCAATATCAATAGCGCCTTCGCCGCTGTCGGTGATCGGGCCCTAAATATGACCTCTGGTGGCTGTGGAGGGTCAAAAAGGCCCATGGGTTAAAGGGAAAGGACACATCATGTAAAATAAGACCAGGGCGACATCTGCTGCTAATATATAGCACTCACTTACATAAACAGAACTTTTAGCTGACAGGAGACTAACTTTCGTTCCCAAAGCGTGTATCTGCTATATCTCCTCTTCCTCTCTCCCCCACAGGAGTCTGAAGGAGTGGAGGAAGGGATGGAGTCGGGCTGTGATTCCCAGGAGGCCTCCTCCCCCCAAAATGAAAAACAGGTAGGCATGCAGGCAGGAAGACGTCAGGCTCTGATAGAGCTATGGGTCCAAAATATTTGGAGCTAGTGTTCATTTATGTTTCCAGTGTCATAATATGTGAACATGTCAATAACAACATGAACAGTGTTGTCTCTGATAATGTTGATAATACATTACTTTAAAAACGTGCTGATAATGCTTCCAAAGCATTACAGTTACACGTGTTTTCTTGCATGTTTTCACCTCTGTAGGCTTTATGTTTCAGATGACCGGAGACGCAAAGACCCTGCAGATGGAAGTAATCAAACTGAAGACGGACATGAAGAAGATGCAGATAGAACTAGATGAACTGAAGAAAGACAAGGAGACCATAGTGGAGATCCTGCAGGAAGACCTCCTGAATCAACAGACGGACATGAACAGCATGCGGAGGGAACTAGATCAACTGAAAGATGTGATGTCAGAAGAATGTTTTAAATGTAGGGACAGTGATAATTCTTCTTTATCTTGTTTATTATCTAATTATTACTCTCTATATAAATACTTACAACCTAAACAATTAAGAAATCAAATCTTAAAGATAGAAGTGACTGATGAATCAGTGGAGCTCCACAGCTCACATTACACCATTTATGATTCAAATGAATTAACTCATTAGTAATATTCTGAATCCAGGACTTTTCTTTGTAACAGGGTATTTTCACATTATTAATACTCATTAATTATTAATATAATTAAGTACATTTTTGATATAAACAATGTCCTAGTGCAGCTGGAGGGAATCAAACTCATTAACTACATTAATCTCATTAGGGCCGAAGAACTCAGAGAGATCTGACAAAGGTGAGTGTCATTTTACTACCAGGTTCATCTACCTTTTAAAATGTATAAATGTTAACGAGTTTGTTTATCTTTCAGCAACAACCTCTTCATCTTCATCTTCATCATCTTCCTGGGGTAAACCCACAGTGAAGGTGTTCCAGGTTGTCCTGGGTCGGACCTGTGGTGCTGATCACGACATACTGGAACAGGTGAAGAACGTGGGATTGACATCCACATGGAAGGTGGAGACCACTAGAAACCGGCAGGAGTGTGATGTCATCATCGTCTTCTGTCCAATCATGTCTCGTGTTGGATCAGATGTGGAGGCAGCCATGAGAGAGGACTCAGGTAACAGATTAACGGTCAGATGATCCTGCAGCTCCCGTTCTGATTCTTCATCTGAACGTGATCAGGACCAGTTTGGTGAGGCTGTTTCTTTTTTGTTTGCGTATATAAGTACAAGCGCCTCCTGACAGGAGATGAATCAGCCAATCGTCTTCCTTGATCTGCACGATGTGCAAACACTCCATGACAGCAGTAAAGAATATTACAGCAGCTCTGGGTTCATCAGGGCCCACGGCTCGTTTTGACCCAACCCCCCCTCCAAACCATCCTAGGATATGAGTGGTTCCCCCCCCCACCTTCCTAATACACCCCACAGGAGCGTGTGATCTACTAGCGCCCCTAGTGGCTGCAGGAAACACATCCTCATACGTTAACCAGAGAACCAGTCTGGTTCGGGTTAGACACCAAGACTACTGAGTTAAGTTCAATTAAAGATGGAGGTCTGGGTCTCCTTGTTAAGAGGTATTAAATTATTAGCATATATTTTAATAAGATAATAACTAATTTGCAGAAGTTAACAAAAACAAAAACTTCTTTTCTCCACTAGGATCTCCTCAGACTTTTTATAAATTATACAGGAGACTTTCTTTTAAAGAGTTTCTGTTGCGCTGTTTTGGGGGTCACGTTGCATAATGCCTGTGGTATTTGAGTAGCGTGGCCTCGTCAGACATGTGGTGGTTTGGAGTCCCGTTGTCTCCTAACTTACTGTATGTCCAGGTGATTAATGAATGAATGTGGGGATGATGGGCGGTTCCTTCATGTATGGAACAGGGTAACATACACACCTGTAACACCTTAGACATCTCTAACCTTGTCTCCTGCTCCTCCTGTTTCAGTGTCCTCTGGAAGTAAGCCAGTCATTCTAGTGCTGATGCATCACACCAGAATCCCCGACTACTCAACCGATGTCAGAAGATGGTCTGAAACCTTTCAGAACGTTGTGTTGGATGTTCACGTTCTCTTCCACGAGACTCAGCCGGGGTTACTGCGCTGTAAAAGAAATGACCGGGCGATCCAACAAATACAAGAAGAGTTAAAGAAACATAGTAAAGATCAGGCCGCCCCACAAAGACAAGAGGTAAAGAAACGTAGTAAAGATCATGATGTCCTACCAAAACAAAAACGCAGCGGATGGTTACCATCTTGGTCCTAGTTTTAATGACTTATTAAGTGAGTGTGGAGCATCTTGTAGCTACACAACAGCCCTTATTAATTATTGAAGCCAGAGAAATGTACGAGTCACAGACGTTTGGTTAATGACCTCCTGAAATTAACAGTTGTTGGATAAGAAAGGGTCATGATGTCAAATATTGTTCTTTATGAAATGTCTGCTGAATAAAACTTCAACAGCAGTTGTTTTTATTTTGCAACGTTTCAGTTTTGTTTTTTTGTATTTTTGTCATTATGCTCATTTTCATTGAAAATTATTAAAATAAAAAAAAACTAAACAATAGACATATAGTTAGATAGACAGTTAGACAGACAGACAGACAGGCAGATAGTTAGACAGACTGACAGACAGACGGTTAGACAGACAGACAGTTAGATAAATGGTTAGACAGACAGACAGACCCAGGTAAAAATGTGTATTAATGTGCATAAAGAAGCCAAGAAAAGATGGAAAAATCTCCAAAAGGCATCAAATGACAGATTAGACATTCATATATGTCACAAAAAGTTAGATTTTATTTCATCATTTACACTTTCAAAATAACAGAAAACAAAAAAATGGCGTAAGTTTGGGCCTCCTGCAGAGTTAATACCTTGTACCCCCCCCCCCACCTTTGGCAAGTATCACAACTTTGAAACGCTTCTTGTAGCCAGCCAAGAGTCTTTCAATTCTTGTTTGAGGTATCTTCACCCGTTCTTTCTTCCAAAAGTCTTCCAGTTTACTTTTGACCAATAACCGGAGTCCCAACCAATCCCAGCAGTCCCGAGTACCAGACTTTGTATCAGCATGTGACTCTGAGAGCCAATGACCAGGCAGATGTGGGAACGGGTTTACGCCTCTTGATGTAATTCATCGTGGATTTTGAGGTGTGTTTAGGATCATTGTCCATTTGTAGAAGCCATCCTCTCTTTAACTTAAGCTTTTTCACAGATGGCATCAAGTTAGCGTCCCAAATTTGCGTAAATTTTATTGAATCCATTTTTCTTTCTACTCGTGAAATGTTCCCTGTGCCACTGGCTACAAAACAACTCCAAAGCATGATTGATCCCCCCTCCCCCCCACATGCTTAACAGTTGGACAGAGGTTCTTTTCATTAAATTCTGGGCCCTTTCTTCTCCAAACGTACATTTGCTCATTCCGGCCAAAAAGTTCTACTTTAACCTCATCGGTCCACAGAACTTGTTCCCACAATGCATCAGGCTTGTCTCTATATTCATTTGCAGACTTCAAACGCTGATTTTTGTGGTGAGCACGTAGAAGAGGTTTTCTTCTGATGACTCTTCCATGAAGACCATGTCTGTACGAGTCTCTCTTTATAGTGGACTGGTGTACCAGCTCCAGTGACTGCAGGTCTTTCTGGATGGACCGGGCAGTCTAACGTAGGTCTGGACTTGCTTTTCTCCCAATCCTGCGAGCGGTTCTGTCTGATATTGTTCTTGGTCTTCCAGATCTTGCTTTAACTTCCACTGTTCCTGATAACGGCCATTTCTTAATTACATTCCCAACAGAGGATATTAGCATCTGAAATCGCTTTGCTATCTTCTTCTAGCCTTCTACTGCTTTGGGAGCGTCGACTATTTTCAGTTTCAGTTTTCTAGACAACTGCTTAGAGGGGGGGTCAGATGAGTCTGGGCCATGGTGCTGATTGTGGGGGGGGTCAGATGAGTCTGGGCCATGGTGCTGATTGTTGGGGGGGGTCAATACAAGGTATTAACTCTGCAGGAGGCCCAAACTTTTGCAGACGCCATTTCTTTTCTGTTAATTTGAAAGTCTAAATGATGAAATAAAATCCAACTTTTTGTGACATATAATGCAAATGTCTAATCTGTCATTTGAGGCCTTTTGGAGATTTTTCCATCTTTTCTTGGCTTCTTTATTCACATTATTACACATTTACATGGGGGGCCCAAACTTTCGAACCCCACTGTAGATGGTTAGACAGACAGACAGTTAGACAGAAAGACGGAAAGACAACGAGACAGACATGCCTAGTTTTGACCCCATGTGCAGGTTCCCCCTGGAGAACCAGGTTCACAGTTTCATTGAGCTTTGACAGGTAGGATGCTGATTGATTGATTGATTGATTGATTGATTGATTGATTGATTGATTGATTGATTGATTGGATGCTGGTCAATAACTACTAACCTGTTTGTCACCACATGTATACACATGGTTCTATCAGGCTTTATAGCATGGGTGGAAGGTGCTACAGACAGTAAATGAGTGTGTATAATGTAATGTGATCATTTATTTTGATACAATAATGAAAGTAGTAAATCCTGAGATGGTGCAGCCGTGTTTGAGGCTGACGTGTGTGTGTTGTGTTATTTTGTTGAAGAAGAAAGGAGGAGCTGCACACTGACTGCAAGCCAGAGATTTATTCATCACAAACATGCAACTACATGCAACTCCATGTATGTGTGGGCGACTAGGATTAGATCCCAGCAGTCTTCACCAAATACATCACCTGGCAACGAGACCTGCCAACAGACTACAGCTGAACATCCATTTCAATCACGAGAGACATGTTTGCAGATATCCAAATGAGGTTTATTGTACAGCTCAATAAAATGTACAAAGTAGAGGACTGGAGGTGGAAGGGGGGTGGGGATTGGAGGGTTACACTCTTTGCCTGGAACAACAGCTGATAGCAAAGGAAGAAACTGATTGTTTAAAGCAGGGTTGTGACTCTATGACTGACCCTTTCAATTTGTATTCAATTCTGATTGGTTGAGCAGGAAGGTGAACGCCCCCACCAGCTGATTCCATTTAGGAAGAGAGCATGGATTAAATTAGGTCTTCCTAAAAGAATTTACACTGAGCTACATTTAAATCAGGAGTTGCAGATATGCGACAGTTACACACAGCAAAAAAGTACATTTATTAGGATAACAGCTGGATTGATTTATGAGAGCACTCATTAAAAGTTATGTCTTCCTGAAAGACTCTACGCTGAGCTACATTTCTCAATAAAGTCGTCTCCAAAGTCAATCATTTGTCTCAGAGCACTCAGGATCAGAGTGACGACATCTTTATCTTCCTTTTCACTGTAGTTCTTCACAGGAAAGATGCAATTCTCTGGGATTCCCACTGCAGCGCTGAAGTATTTCACCTGAGCGGTAAACAATGGGAATTATGGGGTTTCTGTTCTCATACACTAAAATATTTGGATTACAGATTTAGAACACATGAGATTTCTCAGGCCCTCCAGGATTTTGCGGCCTTTTTCTGAGATTGTTGCAGCCCAAAATGCCTGATGTTGCGGGAGCTTTTGTAAAGAATAGTGATAAAAGTTGCAATGTATTTTGTATGATTGTTGCAGTGAAGTTGGAGGAGACAGAGTAAGTTGCAAAAATTTTGCGATTCTTTTGTTAAATTCTTTAAAAATAAGGAGGAAACCTGTTGTCAGGTTCAGGACACTTTATCTTACTAAATAACCATGGTCAAGCAAAGAAACGAGACGCAGACGGCAAAATGTGCAGTTTAAGGCTTTTGCAAAAGGGAGAGATCCGTGACAGCAACCTTCCTGCCAGCATTGCTTCCACGGAACTCTGGCAACTAGAAACTAAAAGCAAAGTCTCTTTATTGAAACACACACACACAAAGATTTACAGTTGTTGAGTCTAAAGCATCTGGTGTTTGGTTTATGCCTACACAGAAAAAGGAGGGCAGAGTGCCTGACCTCGAAACTAAGACTATCTAAAGGATTTACAACAGAGTAGACTTTATGGCGGTGCTTTAAGGAAAACATAGTTGGTTAAATGTGCATATAAGATTATAAAATATAAAAGCATGTATGAATATACGTCAAGCAAGATATGAATATATGATACGCATGAAAGTTATGATTATGATATGAATATGAATTTAAGCATGCAAGGTATAATATTCTAAGACACTACTACAGAGATAAAAACAAATTTCTCTGTCATTTCCCTCCTGTTGTACATTTAACAAACATCAGCAATTATCTCTCCGGGTTGCGGTTGTCAATAATTACGTCTTTACATGTACTCACAGGATAGGACAGTTGTTTACTCTCATTAGGGAGAAGGCAAAAAACCCTTTCCGTCTGTTAGAAAGGAAAAATTCCTTCTCGACCCTCCCTTAGGAGCGATCACCCTGTTGGCCAAAATTAGTTCAAAAGTTTATGTGTGCTTTAATACATCATTGTGTGGGCTTGGGACACATTCATCATTACTGATCAGATTTAGCAGAGAGCTGATGAAACTGGACATGTGCATAGTTGGTCAGTTGTATCAGTGCATGAACACAAGGCATCACACATCCCAGCACTATGAAAATTATTACAAGTACTGCTACAAGGGAAGTAACAATTCTAAGCAATAATTCATACCAAGGTCCTGAAGTTAACCAGGAGAGGAAATCTCCGCTAACTACATTATCTGCCTCAGCAGCATCTCTAAGTGCAGTCAAATTAAGAATGGCTTGCTGAATGACACCTGCATCTTTGTCATTATCTGGGATAAAAGTGCAACACGTAGTACCAATAAGCGCACACACACCACCTTGTGATGCCGTCAACTGGTCTAACACCAGCCTATTTTGTAGGGCGATCAATCTTATAGCGGTTAATTCTTCAGTTGGTCGTATTTTTGACAGGACTGTTACGGTTGAATTCATGAACAGTCCTACTCGGTAACTGATTGTTTCCATTCTCAGCTCGACTTTACCCACCCCTACCCACGGGAAAAGTGCATGCAAAACTTTCTGGCCATCTGACCACAGCTTGTGACCTTTGGGGACATCCGATCCCCCTACGCTGTCATGGTGTTCCAAAGCACTACGTCTCGCACAGGGCCGGCCCGTGGCTTAGGCAGTATAGGCAAATGCTAAGGGCGCAAACCACCAGGGGGCGCCCGGCCTGTGCTGTACCTATTACCGTACGTTCACACCGCCACCGACTTGAGCGTCTAAAGATACCGGAAGTCATTCATTTTCAATGGAAGCCGGCTTCTCTCAGCTGCAAGGAGCGGCAAATCTGTCGGCGTCACGTTTTGGGCGTTTTGAGCGTCAATCTGAAAGTTGAAATTTTTCAACTTTATGGTAATGAGCTATGACGCGGTTCAGCGGCAAGCAGCGGCTAACGCCAATCGAAATATAGAAGTCCTTCACGCTGACTGATTCCGGAGAAACATACGATGTAATCTTTTCGTTCTTACCAAAACATTTGTTCCGAGGGCAATGGAGGATCAGCTCATCCTCGCTGGGTTTCCTATCATTTATGATATGACGTTGTTTGCGTATAGCGACCAGTTAAAAAAAAACGAGGCATGGGATAAAGTAGCCGAGATAGTCGGTGTGTCCGGTGAGTTGATGATTCCTAATCTTTTTAACGAGGGAAATGAGCAGGGCGCCGTAGCATGGTAGTCTTCCTTGCTTGATGTGAATGGTACAATCTGTTTTGCAGATCATTTTACCCTTATTAAATGCGCAAATGCGATGATCCATAATTATCCAATGATACACATAGAGGACAAGCGCGAAATATTTACGAAAGCGTTTTGCTCACAACACCGATTTGACCAATTGCGCTATACGAACGCCGCCACATCAGAGCGGCCAAAGCGTCTGAAAGCTTCCCCGTACTTTTTGACAAGCGTCCTTGGCGGGGCGGCCAGAGCTTTTTCAGCTCAAGTCGGTGGCGGTGTGTACGTACAGTAACGTCACCTTAATTAAAAAAAAAATAAGCCCGACTTCTTTTACCTGCATCTAAATCTCATAATGTCAAAGCATCCTAAACTGGTGCCCAGGGGAGGAAAAAAAGAAAAGAAGAGGAAAAACGTGACAAAGACAGAGGTAATGTTACAGTAAAGGTGATGATGATAATGATATTATTTTGCTGTTGCAGAACAATGATCGATAATAGCATTAGCCGTTAGCATGACATAGTTGGCTAATCAATAAATAGCGAGCGCTATCTGTTAGTTTTAACATCAGTTAATGTTATGGAAGGGCCCAGTTGTTGGAAAATAGTGATTTAAATGCCCCCCCTCTTGCCATCCTCAGGCAAACGTGTATATATTAGATTTATTAAGCAGATATTATAATGTTAATTGCATTGACATGGTTATTTTACCTTTTCCCAGGTGGTAATAGTCGTTCAAAATACTATTAATTTTTCATACTTATAAGCCTAGCTATTAGCTGTGTTATAGCTCATATTATCTTAAGTGTGTTCATCATGTTAAACTATGTTAGTGTTAAAGTGTACATCATTAATGTTACAGCAAAGTTAGCATTCCCACATGCTATAGTATATTATTCTGCAGTTTACCGATCCATTGCATTATTCTAATTAGCATTTCACTGTAATAACAACATCATTACAGTAATAATTTTTCTAATCAAAAATTTATATTGTATATTATAAACAATAGTGTACATCATGCATGCATCTCTTTTTTGTTTATATTATTTAATTTAATTTTACTTTATTCTTGAAATAATGTGTTTATTATTAGACTGGGGTCACATATTCCTCTTCTGTCTTTAGATGCACTGCTGAGGTTTCTCAGTCAAACCCCTGCTAATCATCTCACCTTAGCAGCACAACCCAGCACTGAAGAAGCAACATCAAGTGCCCCTCCTTTTGAAGTAATTCAAGTTAAGGCAGACTAAAATGACCAGAAGAGCTATTCATAAGATCATATTTTCATGTTTTTTTTTTAAATGCTTGTATTTGTTGTGCCTACTCATTTCTTTGATTTCTTACTTTGCACAGTGCCATATTTATATTGTATTTAATTTAATGTCACTTGTTTACACTTTTTTGGGGGTATTTAAATGTAATACTTTCTATAGGTTATTTATATTGTATTTACGTTAATGTCACTTGTTTAAACTTTTTTGGTAGTATTTTAATTTAATACTTTATATAAGCTATTTATATTGTATTTCAGATATTGAGTTCATTTGTTTTGTTTCTTTAATTATTTTTAAGTTTTTTTAATGTGAATATTGTTTTATGTAAATAAAAAATGTCCAAGACAAAGCTTTTTAGTTTCTTGTGAGTATATGTACACTAGCAGACATGCAAGTACTGTACAGGGGGGCGCCACCTAAAATCTTGCCTAGGGCACCAAATTGTTTAGGGCCGGGCCTGGTCTCGCACGTGGGTGGTGGCGGAGCGTTACCATGTGTGAATGATCTGCCGGTTCTAGAGCGCAACGACCCTCCCAACCCACCGGTAAATCTAGGAACATGTAGGAGCCACACAGCCAATTGACTCCTAGCTGGCCATATGTTCCCAATGTATCAGGGGCCTGGAAATAGGGCACACAAGTCGTATTACCTACAAACTTGGTGAAGTCCAATTTGCATACGGTCAATGGCGGGGGCACTTGCCAATTCAGGGTCTCGTTCAACAGAGTGGGTGTTAAGGCGGAGGGTAGCGCGTGTAGGAAGATGGTGCTGGCGTCGACGGGTTTTGGGACAACATACGGGTTGTGGGCGGAAATTGGCATACGTGTGCATACATAACAGTTTTTGTGGTTCTCAGATTTGGTTACATATTTAGCATAGCAATACCATAGGTTCAAATCAAAGGACGAATTGTAGACCACGTCATAGTCTTTCATGGCTTCGTCGATGAGCATACGGTTTCCGTGCGAAACCTTTCATTGTGGTCCCTTAGTCGCTGTCAGCGACATGCAGAGGACCAGTAGGACAGAACAAACCCATCCCTTGAGTTCACCCATAGCTGGAGTATAGAGTCACAGTTGGTTTCTTCTTTGTTCAGCAGACAAAGGTTTTGATACCGTCCGCCCTCCAGCCTATTCGGGGTGTGGGAATGGAATGATCTTTTTACAGTGACTTTGGTGAACCCACGTGGATCGTTCAGTAATCTTTACAGCTGTGGGCGTGGCGATGAGCACGGTGTACGGCCCCTCCCACTTTGGTGATGACCAGCACTTCCTCTTTATCACTTTCGTCAGCACTTGGTCATCTGGCTGGAGTCTCCCCACCTGGGGAGACAGAGGGGGAGAGATAGGCAGATTACATGCACTTTGAACAGTCCTATCTCTAAACACTTTGCACATCCACAAAAGGGCTCCTGGATCATCACTTTTCTCTGCCCAGGGGACCCCTTCCCACAAAGGTAAAATAAACGTCCTGCCATGAACCACTTCAAAAGGTGTCAGTCCTGCCGTGTTTGGTGTAATTCTCATGTACACCTCTACTAGGGGAAGACACTCTGGCCATGACTTTCCTGTCTGATCCATAATTTTCTTTAGCCCATTTTTTACTGTGCCGTTAGTCCTCTCGACCAATCCGGCACTTTGGGGGTGGTAGGAACAGTGTCTCTTCAGTTCTATGCCTAGGTGTTGTCCTAGCAATGTGACTGTTACTGTCTCATTTACAAAATGTGGGCCATTATCACTCCAAATTATTCTTGGGATGCCATACTGGGGTATTACCGTTTTAGCGAGTGTTTTGGCTACAGTAATGGCATCTGCTTTTCGTGAGGGTGCTATTATTCCTTTATCTGCACCCTCTACCAACAAACATTTTTTAAGTAAGAATTAATTTAATCCCTTGAAGGTGTGAAACACCTTATTCTGTACCATTCCCCGCTGTTGGGACATGGCTCTTCGCCATGTCCCACCTAGCTACCATAAAATACAAATTTTTAGACAAGCATCTTGTCATCTTTCTGATATAGGCCATCAACACAAGTTGCACCGTCTGCCAGCCATACATCTTTCTCGGTTTTGGGGGAGTTATCTTGCATGTTTTTTCAGTACATCTGTGGGGATCGGATTCTGTGGTTCCTCTTGAACCGCTAAGTGCTCTGATCTTACAGCTGCTCTCTTAGCTTCCTCATCTGCTTTTGCATTACCTAAACTGACTGGATCTTGTCGTTTAGTATGCGCTGCACACTTGCAAATAGCTAATCTGTGTGGTAATTGAATAGCCTGAAGTAACTTCACTAGCAAGTCTGCATGTTCAACTGTCTTTCTCTGACTCTCTGTATGCTCTGGCACCTCAGCTCTGAGAATGCGCGTTCCTGTTCCACAGAAGGAGAGGAGCAGAGAGGGGAGGGGCTCGGGGGCGCGCTTGGCTCTGTCTGACTAGGCTGCTATCTCTGTGTATTTCCGTGACCTTCACTGTGTTTCTCTCTGACTTTATTCTACTGAGGCCAAAACTCTTTCCCTAAAATCCACAGTCTGTTCAAATGTTGTGGATGACATTAGCTCTTCTTTTAGGTGAGTAAAAGCTTTTCTTTCCTCCACATTGTTCCATCTCATTTTGTTGATCAAGGCCCTAGGCGTGTCAGATAAGGTCTTGTAGCTCCTGAGTTTTTAGTGTGTCTAACAATGTGTGGGGGCTCTGGACTGCACTGCTTGTTTCTGTTAAGCCAAACTCAGGAATTCGTTGCGAAGTAGAGACCTTGTTGAAACAAAACAAACAAAAATGACAAACCAAAATGACAAGAACTAAACTTCTACACTTCTTCAACTTCTAACTTCTAACTTCACAACGAACAGAGTCACAGAGTGACCCCACAGTTCCGTGCGCATAACACATGACTGCTCCTTATCTCCCGTTTGCCCCAACAGAAACCAGACCATGTTTGGAAAACACTCTAATCTTAAACAACACCCTTCATCCTTCTGTTTTCTGTTTTTCAGGCTTCTAGGAGCCAGAGCTGTCCCTGTGAACCCGCCTAGTGCATCAAAAAAATATCAAAACCCATACATATAAAAAAAAACAAAAAATGACTGTAGCTGTCATTCAATCTTAGAAGCTAGAAATTTATCTCATCTGTAGATTGGTTCAGGCATTAACCTACAGTTTGGGCAAGCTGACCGTTGCATATCTCTTGAGGCGCCTGCTGTTTGTTGCCTATTTGCTCACAGTGAGAAATTGCAAAGCCATAACAATACTAGCTGTCTCTAGACGCCGGAGGCCCTATTCAAGGATCTATCTTAGGAGGCACATGTTTCAGAGGCACCTACAATGTAGATCCACTTGATAAATGAAAAATTAACTAAAAGAAAATCTTGTCTATATGATTTTCCCATTACAGGCTTCAGTTACCTGTCTTATATCTCGAATCAAGTGCCAATGAACCTTATCAGCCTTTTTTACAGGGAAAATTGGTGTATCACATGGCTAGTCGGGACATTCTCTGATTAGTCCTGCTTCTAGTAACTCTCTAATTACAGGTGCAATGTCTCTCTCTGCCTCTGGTTTGAGTGGGCATTGTCTCACCCTGGGCTGCCAGTCTGACCTTGTTTTTGTTTTTGGGCAGCTTTTATCAGGCCTACATAGGCAGGCCCTTTAGTCCATAAACAGTAAAGGACCCCTGCTAGGTCCTGTACATCTCTCTCACTCAAACATATGGATGTAAACCATTGGTCAGTTTTGCGTAGGTTGGGTGTGGTAAGCACCTCCCACCCCTGTTGATATCTGTACGTTTCACTGGAGGGGCTGTATGCCAACCCCGGGTCATCAACTGGCCCTTAATCATCTGCTCTTTGAACTTTGAGTGCCACTTCTCCCAAATCTTTCCATCTCATATCATATGTTTTTGCTAGTGAAACGTGTGGAACTTGACTGGAGCAATCTGGTCTTATTTTGGCACTAACACAATAGTTGCCTTTTTTTTTTCAGAAATTTGACATAGTGAAATTACTGTTAACAATGCCAAACTATAATGCATGCTATAACCTGTTGTGTGTCAGTCAATATTATATTACATGCCTAGCAAACTGCCTCCTATAACTCTTAAAATCTTGTTGACCAAGGCTAGCTAGCTCGAGATTTGAATCATAAGCACAGACTGACACTGACTTCTCCACATGTTCCCACTGCAGTCCGGCATTGTAAACTATTTCAACAATGTTTTTACAACTCTAGCGGCTGTTAACGTAATTGTACCTTAATCAAAAAACAAATTCATATCTACACATATACAACCCCAGGTTTCCTCTGAATGTTCAGCTGTTTGTCTGTATTTGTGACCATGTTGCTCATGCTCCCTCCATGACTAAGCACCTCAAACTTTTGACTTGTTAAAAAAAAAAAATACATACTGGAAATAAAATAATTGAAAGTACAAATTTGAATTCCCATTAAAAATTAAAAACAAAAAATAAACTTAGTCTTCCCATAACAGTGGCAATCCATGTACTCTGGCTCATTCTTCTTGAGCAATTTCAAATATGTATATATATATGTATACATATATCTCCATATATATATATACATACACATACACAGTACATGTACGTACCCTTTTTTACTAATTTTTCTTAAATCTAACAATTTTGGAATTAGTATCAACCAACTGTTTTATATTCTTCCATTACTTTTTCCTAATTTCTCTCTAAGCTCTCTGACTCATTGTTTTTTTTCTTTTCTTTTACCAATACGCCCATCTGTAATCTGTAGGGATCTGGTCCCAACTCAGTAATCAATGTATGTGATTCGTCAGACACCCTCATATAATTGTGATTGTAAACATGTATACATGCATTACTCCTCATAGAATTTGCTAAGAAATTTTAGCACTACTCATGTTTCAAGAGGTTCTGCGTTTAAAAATTTTAACACATCCACCTCTCCACGTGTGTAATCTGTCTCTCAGACAAAATACACACTACTTCTCACCAAACCCGCTGTTTGGCTACTCTTTACTCTTCAACAACACGTAGCATAATTAACCCCACTGGATCACTCCAATTTTTATCAGTCAGACCATGAAAACATCATTGCCTTAATTTAGATGTCACCAATGTGCAGATTCGATTCACAACAGGTTCTGCTTACCTTTATTTAGGGGCCCCAGGCTCCGTTGTTTCCTGTTCTGACTGTTCCCATCCAATTTTTCCAATCAATCCAACCCAATGTTCAATCCAATTTTTAGTGAATCCCCCATTTTCAGATTTGATTTATGCTTGGTTTTCGTTATATTCCAAATAAAAAGGCGCAAACAGAGAACAAGGAAAAAAATTGTCTCTGTAGTTTCCCTTATCTGTCTCTGTCTCTCTTTTGCCTGCCTGCTCACTCCACATTCCTGCAGCACACAGCTCTCTCTGTATCCCCCGTCTCTTTTTCTCCTAAATAGCAACTCTCTCCTCCACCTGCAATCACTCTAATAAACTAGTAACAGACGTCATTCTAAGTTTACAATCAACGCCGTATTTCTTTGTCCATTATTTTACAAATTCTACACTTCCTGGGAAGGTTTTTTCCATGAATTTTACATCTTTAGCTAGGTACAGCGGTACTTTGGTTTTTACCCATCTGTCCTGCTCTATTTCTCAAATCACAAATCACAATAAAACGCTGCGCTGCACCAACCTGTCGCTTTGTCCTAAGCAAAATCCCACAAAGAACCACAAGTTATCACAATAAACCGCTGTGCAGCAACACTCTTATTGTCTCACAAACAACAAGCAAACAAACAAACAGATTGTTACAAACAATACACTAACCCGCTGCGAAAAGACACACAGCGCTTCTGACAATCATCCGCTGTGCAAACACACACGGAGCGTCAGGAAACAAACACAAACCCGCTACGGGAAAAACACCCAGCGCTTCCGACGGACGACCGCTGTGACAAACACACACGGCGTGTCGGGAAACAATCACAAACCCGCAAAACACAACATAGAACACAAAACACAAAATAGCAAACAGTGCACTGCTACAATACACAAACAAACAACACTGCCTCGCTGTGAAAAGACGTACACAGCGCTTCCGACTGACCACCGCTGTGACAAACACACACACGGCGTGTCGGGAAACAAAAAGCCGGTGATCACCCTTGCCGAACTCCCGAACCCAATCAGGATGGTATTCTAGACACCCGGTCTCCCCGCACGGGGAAACGTGTCGCTCGGACGTCCCGGAACTTATCAGAACCAACTGATAGCTCCCGTTTAAGCCTAGCTATGTCCCAGACGGGAAAGTATTCATCAATAACAACCTCGCTTTGAGCCTTATATCTGCCCCTAGCATCCACAACAAATCACTCAATAAAGTCCCAGACCGTAAGACACACAGCCGTTACGTCAAGCTTTTGTCCACAACAAATCACTCAATAAAGTCCCAGACCTTAAGACACACAGCCGTTACGTCAAGCTTTCGTCTGTGCACACAGGTAAACAGAATAACAGACTCAATAAAGTCCTAGACCGCGGGCTATAATCAATAACACTTTCAAATTTGCCACTTCCAAAGTGCAAATTTTAGCTAGCAAAAACGTGCACCACATTTTTTACATGAGAAACTCAGAACTGCCACACTCACCGTGTCTGTCCGCTGCTCGACCATGGGGAGTCGTCACCGAGGGTGCAGGGCAGCACCGGACCAACCTATGGCCCCGTCCCACGAAGAGGTGGACGGCTGTTAACAGATCATCTGGCCTTGATCGGGCGCGGTCCTGGACTCCTCAGCTGTTGACTCCTGGGTTTCGGCACCAGAAAATGTCAGGTTCAGGACACTTTATCTTACTAAATAACCATGGTCAAGCAAAGAAACGAGACGCAGACGGCAAAATGTGCAGTTTAAGGCTTTTGCAAAAGGGAGAGATCCGTGACAGCAACCTTCCTGCCAGCATTGCTTCCACGGAACTCTGGCAACTAGAAACTAAAAGCAAAGTCTCTTTATTGAAACACACACACACAAAGATTTACAGTTGTTGAGTCTAAAGCATCTGGTGTTTGGTTTATGCCTACACAGAAAAAGGAGGACAGAGTGCCTGACCTCGAAACTAAGACTATCTAAAGGATTTACAGCAGAGTAGACTTTATGGCGGTGCTTTAAGGAAAACATAGTTGGTTAAATGTGCATATAAGATTATAAAATATAAAAGCATGTATGAATATACGTCAAGCAAGATATGAATATATGATAAGCATGAAAGTTATGATTATGATATGAATATGAATTTAAGCATGCAAGGTATAATATTCTAAGACACTACTACAGAGATAAAAACGAATTTCTCTGTCAGCAATGACAGTTCCCGCAAAGTTAAGATTTCAGACAAATACTCTGGGTGACATATATTCTCTCTCTCTCTCTCTCTCTCTCACACGCACACACACACGTTAATGTCCAGCATCAGAATGCAAGTTATGAAACCATCTTTGTTCTAATTATTGCACAGTAGTTGCCGGTATTATATGAGCTGACGGTTTTATATGCTTGGTTAAAGCTGCGGGCAGGTTGTTCAGATCCTAGGACCCCGTAGAGGTCCCGCCGCTGACTGTTCAGATCCCAGGACCCCGTAGAGGTCCCGCCGCTGACTGTTCACATCCAGAACCCCGTAGTAGTCCAGCCGCTGACTGTTAGCACAGCCACGTAGCCACATCTTTTCTTCCAAACCAGTCAGTTTGAAACGATCAGACGAGTTTTTGTCCCTTTTGCTGCGGTAGTCCATCTAAGGCTGGCGTAGACCTCCATCTAAGGCTGGCGTAGACCTCCATCTTGCTATTAGTTCTTTTTTTTAATTAAAATCGAGTTTAGAGGAGCTCCTCACCGCTGTGATATCGGCGGACACCGCTGCTGTCATTTTGACTTTGAATTTCGCGGGGATTGCGTTTACAACGTATCTGGTGTAATGACGTCTGCTACGCAAAGGGCCAGTAATATCTCGATTTTAATTGGTCCATGTTTGATATGTAATGGAGATGATTACTGGCATAACATATTTACGTGCGGCGGCCATGCGCATACGTGGTTCATTTGCAGCCTGGATGCGGAGGGGTGTGTGTCTTCTCTCTGCTCTGACTGCAGGCTGTGCCTGCTGCGCGAGGCTACTGCTGACTGTGAGTGCTTTTGGATGGGAGAGGGGCTCACGGCAGCTCCCGTGGTTGAGCACAGTAGGCCTAACTGCAGAGTGATTCGTGCTTTCGAGTCTACAAACACTACAAAAGTCTCCAAAAACACCAGTAAAAGTCGCTAGATTTTTTCCCCTCCCATCCTGTAGTCTACTCGCGCCCCCCCGGGAGAGAGTCCGCGCCCCCCCGGGGGGGCGCGCCCCACCGGTTGAGAACCACTGGTTTAGATGAAGAAATAATTGAATTAAATTGATAAAGATTAAGTGAAGCAAAGCAGTCTAAACATACATCTGGTTTTACAGCTGTTTCTAAGGTTCCTGAGTTTAGAGATAAGTCAGGTAAAGGCAGGTCTTGGTGAATTTTGCTTCTAATAGTTATAATTTTATCATTGAAGAATCTCATAAAGTCGTTACTACTAAGAGCTATGGGAATACTTGGCTCAGTAGAGCTGTGATCTTCCGTTAGCCTGGCTACAGTACTGAAAAGAAACCTGGGGTTGTTCCTATTTTCCTCTATTATTGACGAGTAGTACGATGCTCTGACATTACGGAGGGCCTTCCTATACATTTTAAGACTATCTTGCCAAATTAAACGAGAATTTTCTAGTTTCCGTGATATTTGCTTTAATTTGCGAGTTTCAGTGTTATACCATGGAGCTAACGTCTTTGTTTTATTATCTTCTTTTTTAGAGGGGTAACAGAGTCGAGTGTCATTCTCAGCGAGCCTGCTGAACTATCAACAAAATGATCGATTTGGGAGGGACTGAAATTAGCAAAGGAGTATTCCGTTACTTTGTGATTTACTAATGAATTAAAAGTTGATGGAATCACATTCTTAAATTTAGCTACAGCACTATCAGATAGACATCTTGTATAGAAGGTTTTTCCTAATGGCGCGTAGTTCAGCAGTATAAACTCGAAAGTTATCAAACAGTGGTCAGATAGAAAGGGATTCTGTGGGAACACTATTAAATGTTCAATTTCAACACCATATACCAGAACAAGATCGAGGGTGTGGTTAAAACGGTGAGTCGGTTTATGAACACTTTGAGAGAAGCCAATAGAATCTAATAGAGAGATAAACGCAGTACTAAGGCTATCATTCTCATCGTCCACGTGGATATTAAAATCCCCTACAATAAGAACTTTGTCCGTTTTTAGCACTAAATTTGACAAAAGCTCTGCAAATTCAGATAAGAATTCAGAGTATGGACCAGGTGCTCGGTACACTATAACAGTGGTTCTCAACCGGGGGGGCGCAGACTCTCTCCCGGGGGGGCGCGAGTAGACTACAGGATGGGAGGGGGAAAAATCTAGCGACTTTTACTGGTGTTTTTGGAGACTTTTGTAGTGTTTGTAGACTCGAAAGCACGAATCACTCTGCAGTTAGGCCTACTGTGCTCAACCACGGGAGCTTCCGTGAGCCCCTCTCCCGTCCAAAAGCACTCACAGTCAGCAGTAGCCTCGCGCAGCAGGCACAGCCTGCAGTCAGAGCAGAAAGAAGACACACACCCTTCCGCGTCCAGGCTGCAAATGAATCACGCATGGCCGCCGCTGTTCCCGCCTTGACTTTCAGAGCAGGCTGTAAAATTTAATGTTCACTCACTCTCACACAAAATTAAATCACTGCATTTAAATTGAATCACGACATAGCTCTCCATTCACTCTAGTCTAGTCTCTTGCCAAGTTCACTTGTGCCAGCTCTCGCTAGTCTGATCAATCTCGATAGGCCTTTACTACTAAACCCCAACAGTCTTTTTAAAGACTAAACCCACAAACAGTATTTTTTTAAGATTAGATCAAATCTCAGCCTTAGCCAGTCATTATTTTAACTGCTAGGCAGTAGCTTCATTTAGCTAAAACTACCCACACGACTAACACACACACACACACAGTATTAAAATAAAATTAAAGATTGTCCTGACTGATTAGCCCCTGATACGTCTCTCAACATACACCACACACACAGTTACATAGTGCCAAAACTTTATTGAAAACACGTAACAAAAATGGAGAAATTTCTTGTGAGGACCAACAAGCCAACCGACGCACCACCAGCTGCAAAAAAGCTTCGAAGGTACGATGAATCATTCCTGCAGTTTGGGTTTACAGTCACGGCTGATCTGAGACCTCAGTGTGTCGTGTGTGCCGAGGTGCTGGCAAACGACAGTATGAAGCCCTGCAAATTAAAAAGGCACCTAGAAACAAAGCATGCTGGCATTAAAAATAAACCGGCTGAATATTTTTAAAGAAAGCTTGATGGCCTCCATCAGCAACAGGCAACCATTTCAGTGCACAGCACTGTGTCTAAACAGTGTTTGGAGGCATCGTATGTAGTGGCCAAAAGGATCGGTAAACTGGGTAAACCGCATACAATCGCCGTAACTCTCATTTTGTCGGCAGCGCAAGACATGTGCAGGATAATGATAGGCGATAGTGCAGCAGCCAAACTCGGTGCAGTGCCACTGTCCAATGACACAGACGCTAGGAGAATTGTAGACATGTCCAATGATATCAGAGAGCAACTGATAGAGTTCGTAAAAATGAGTCCTTACTACGCGCTGTAGCTGGACGAATCCACTGATCTTGCTGGGCAGGCACAGCTCCTCACCTATATCAGGTATCTGAGAGACAAGGCGATTGAGGAGGATGTCCTGTTTTGCCGGCCTCTTCAGTCGCACACTACAGGAGAAGCCATTTTCAATGTCCTTGATATTTTTATCCGTGAAAATGGGCTGGCTTGGGACCGATGCGTTGGCCTATGCACGGATGGTGCGCAGGCAATGACGCGGCGTGAGCGTGGCCTAGCTGCTCGCGTTCAGCAAGTAGCTCCACTTGTGAAATGGACACATTGCATGGTCCATCGCGAAGCACTAGCTGCTAAAAAAATGCTGGTTCTCTTTGACTCCGTGCTGAACCAATCCGTGAAAATAATAAATCTAATCAAATCACAGCCGCGAAACTCTCGCTTGTTTGGGGTCCTCTGCCAGGAGATGGGGTCAGGGCACGAACAGCTGCTTCTGCACACTGAAGTTCGCTGGCTCTCCAGGGGGCGGGTGTTACAGCGGTTGTATGAGCTGCGAGAGGAGGTGAAGTGGTTTTTGACAGAAATCAAATCAGATCTGGCGAAGCATCTGGATGACACTATGTGGCTTGCATCTCTGTCCTATTTGGTCGATATATTTGACCGCTTGAATGGGCTCAACCTGTCTTTGCAAGGCCGCGAAACTCACATTTTGCTCCTTGCAGACAAAGTGCACGCCTTCACACAAAAACTAGACCTCTGGCATGGCCGCATCAGTCGAGGGAACTGCGACATGTTCCCCAGCCTTGCAGACTTTATCACCGATGCAGGCGCGTCACATGATTTCTCCTCCCTATTTCAGTCAGCGTCTGAGCACCTGTCAGCAATGAGAAAACAATTTGCAACGTACTTTAAAGAGGATTATCGCTCTTTTGCGTGGGTTCGAGATCCGTTTGTGTGCACAGCAAACGAGCTATCAATTAATATGCAGGAACAGCTTATTGAGCTGAAGAGTGACAGTCGACTGAAGGAACTCTTTAGCTCCTGCCCTCTTTCGTCATTCTGGGCATCATTGATGCAGGAATACGCTGAACTCTGTGACGTCGCCTTGAAGATTCTCCTTCCTTTCGCGTCAACATATTTGTGTGAGGCAGGATTCTCAAAAATGACTGCACTCAAAACTAAATACCGTAATTGTGCACAAATCGAGGATGATTTGAGGCTATGTTTATCAAACATTGAGCCAAGAATTGAGGATCTTTGCAAGGCAAAGCAGGCTCAGGTCTCACATTAATATCACCAAACTGCAAGCTTCTTTAAAAAATGCAGATGATGCCTACTATTAGACCTAGTGATAATAACAATAATAAAGCATAAATTAATATCAGAGGTCTGGTGTCAATTCCCAATTATAGCAATAGCCTAGTAATGATAATAGGCCTACTGATGATGATGATAATAATAATAATAATAATAATAATAACAATAATAACAACAATAAAGCATGTAACCTCATATAAATATATAGCAATAGCCTAGTAATGATGATAGGCCTAATACTACCCATAATAATACTAATAATAATACTACTACTAATAATAATAATAATATCTGCAAGCTCACATTAGAAGTTTGGTACTACTGCCAATTATAAAAATAGCCTAGTAATGATAATAGGCATACCTACCGCTACTGATGATGATAATAAAATTAATAATAATAATGTGGGCCTAAAAATAATAGCCTATCTATCTATCTATCTATCTATCTATCTATCTATCTATCTATCTATCTATCTATCGTTCGTGGTGTGTGGGGCGTAGGGCACTAGGGCCCCAACTGCAATGAACCAGCTTTGGGGCCCAGCTTGCAAAAGGTTGAGAACCCCTGCACTATAACAAATAGAACTGGTTCAGAGTCTGGACCAGGTGCTCGGTACACTATAACAAATAGAACTGATTACATTGATTTCCAACTTGGGTGTGAAAGACTAAGAACAAGACTTTAAAATGAGTTATAATGTAATTTATGTTTAGAGCTGATTAGTAGACTAGAATCGAAGATGGCTGCAACTCCACCTCCTCGGACTCGTAACTAACGACTGATCTATCATGGTGCAGATCCGGACTTCTAACTCACTAAGCCTCGCCTCCATGTCTATAAATGTTAGGTCTAAACTCAGACACTTAGTTCTCACTCATTATCAATTGTAGATTTAAACCCAGAGGAACATCAAAAAGGATCAGGCTTGACACAGAGATGTAGTTAAACTCGTCTGCCAGAGGAGGAGAGTCGAGGAGGGAGGGGAAGTGAGCTGTGCTCACTTCGTCTCACACAACAGCTCTAAGCTCAACTCTGACTCTCGTTCTCTGACAGTTTCTTTTTATTACATTTCAAGGTTGCTGGGCGATACAAGTATTATGGTCTGTTTTGGGCGTTATAAGTCAGTACTTTTCCATGAGATAGAGTGAGATAGTGTAACAAGAACCAGTTTGAGCTGGCTAGGAACAATGTATGTGTGTCAGGTTGGGGACAAGAGTTAGAGCATTCTGTTCCTGTTCATTGCACCCCCACGCACTTTTCCCAGCGCAGCCTCACAGTTACAGATATTACTCAAACACACAGTTAAAATATCAAAACACACATATACTAAGTACAATGTCTTTTTAGCTTCTACATATCCCTCCTGTTGTGAGTTTTGAACAACTTGTACATATACATATATCAGCTGTCTCATCTTCCAAATATAACTGCTTCCCTAGGAGGAACTTTAAGTTACATTCTTCATGGTTAAACATTACAACAGGTGATGTGAACAGGAGTGGGCGAAAACCCTTCTGCCATATTATGAAGGGAAAAATTCCCACTCGACCTCTCCGCCTGGAGACGATCGCCTCTTGGCCAGTTCATCATCTGGATCAGTTCATGAGTACGCACAAGCATAGGGGTGGAGCGTAGCAGGAAGAAGGGTTGGAGGACAGAGGTTACTAGCACATGTCCTCACCGTTGGTGTGGACCATTCAGCGTCGCACACATCGGGGGGAAGACCCCCTAGACGGGGTCATCCTCATCTGGGTCATAGACTGGTATGGGGTACAAATCAGGGGTGTCGTCACCTTCTTGGTGGAGTCGCTGGTGGATCCAGGTGTCTCGTTCTGCTACCTTAATGGCGGTGGGTGTGGTCAGCTAGACCTGGAATGGACCGTCCCACCTAGGACTGTGCCAGTGTTTTCTCTTGATCACTTTGAGCAGGATCCAGTCTCCTGGTATCAGCAGTGTCTGTGTGGGAGACAAAGGGGTACTAGGCAGATCATTTGTTCTCCCAACCTCTTGTTCCTTAAACAGTTCACACAGCCACTTGGTGATGGGATCTACATCACCTTCTTGGTCCTGTACCAAAGGATCTTCTACTAATGGCAAGTGAAATGGTCTCCCTGTCACTATCTCAAATGGTGTACATCCTGTATGGTTAGGTGTGATGTGCATGTAGGTTTTTACTAAACTAAGGCATTCAGGCCATGGTTTTCCTGTTTCTTCCATAGTCTTCCTGAGCCTAGCTTTGATAGTGCCATTGGTTCTTTCCACTAGTCCTGCACTCTGTGGGTGATATGCACAGTGAAACTTGAGGTCGATGCCTAAATGTTGTGACATGGTTCTTACAATGCTGTTGGTGAAATGGCTACCATTGTCGCTCCACAGTATCCTAGGGATACCGTGTGATGGTACGATGTGTTTGCAAATAGCTTTTGCAACTGTGAGTGCGTCATTTGTCTTTGAGGGTACAATTTCTACCCACTTTGAGAAGGAGTCTATTAGCACTAGACAATATCTATATGTGCCACTTCTGTGTAGTTCAATGGAATCCATGTGTATGACCTCAAATGGATATGTGCCCTGTGGTGTTTTTCCTCTCTTTGGTCTGACATTTCCCTGTGAGTTGTGTCTACAGCATGTGATACAACTTCTACAAAATTTTTTTAAAATAGGTGATTAAACCATGTGTTATGTGGAATGTTTCCCCAACTATGGATACCATCCCTCCTGTTGAGACATGGCTCATCCCATGGCTCAATTTTGCTACAGCTGGAAATAGGGCTCTGGGTAGGCATATTCTGCCGTCTATTCTGTAGAGTTCATCCTGACCTAGCTGCGCTCCTTGTAACAACCACTTGCTGATTTCTGCTGGAGGGGAGTTGTTTTGCATGTCTTGCAGGACTTCATGTGGTATAATGTCTTTGGGGGGTTCTTTTGCAATGTAGGTTTGAGAGGTCGTGTTGGTTGCTGCTGCTTTAGCTGCTGCGTCTGCTTTTGCATTTCCTTGTGAAATTGGGTCTGTTCCATTGGTGTGAGCTTTGCATTTGCAGATAGTTAACGTTCTGGGCAGCATAACTGCAGCTAATAAGTCTGTCAACAATGCAGCGTGTTGAACTGGTTTCCCTGTTGATGTCTTCATTCCTCTTCTAGCCCACAATTTGGCGAACGTGTGTGTGGTAGCATAAGCATATTGGCTGTCAGTGTAGATTGTAACATCTTGGTCTTTGAACAATTTACATGCTTCTGTGAGTGCCACTATTTCTGCTGCTTGGGCTGACTGGTTTCCTGGTAGTTTGCCAGCTGTCAGTGTCTTTTCCTGGTCAACAACCGCATATCCTGTGTGGTAATTGAATAGCCTGAAGTAACTTCACTAACAAGTCTGCATGTTCAAACTGTCTTTCTCTGACTTTCTGTATCTTTCTGTCTGGCACCTCAGCTCTGAGAGTGCGCGTTCCTGTCCCACAGAAGGAGAGGAGCAGAGAGGGGAGGGCTCGGGGCCGCGCTTGGCTCTGGCTAACTAGGCTGGTATCTCTGTGTATTTCCGTGACCTTCACTGTGTTTCTCTCTGACTTTATTCTACTGAGGCCAAAAATCTTTCCCTAAAATCCACAGTCTGTTCAATTGTTGTGGATGACATTAGCTCTTCTTTTAGGTGAGGAAAAGCTTTTCTTTCCTCCACATTGTTCCATCTCATTTTGTTGATCAAGGCCATAGGCGTGTTAGATAAGGTCTTGTAGCTCCTGAGTTTTTAGTGTGTCTAATGTCTAGTGTGGGGGCTCTGGACTGTACTGCTTGTTTCTGGGCAGCTTTTATCAGGCCTATATAGGCAAGCCCTTTAGTCCATAAACATTAAAGGACCCCTGCTGGGTCCTGTACATCTTTCTCACTCAGACACATGGATGTAAATCATTGGTCAGTTTTGCATAGGTTGGGTGTGGTAAGCACCTCCCACCCCTGTTGATATCAGTACGTTTCACTGGAGGGGCTGTATGCCAACCCTGGGTCATCAACTTGCCCTTAATCATCTGCTCTTTGAACTTTGAGTGCCACTTCTCCCAAATCTTTCCATCTCATATCATATGTTTTTGCTAGTGAAACGTGTGGCATTTAACTGGAGCAATCTAGTCTTATTTTGGCACTAACACAATAGTTGTCCTTTTTTTTTTTCAGAATTTTTGACACTTAGTTCTCACTCATTATCAATTGTAGATTTAAACCCAGAGGAACATCAAAAAGGATCGGCTTGACACAGAGATGTAGAATTAACTCGTCTGACAGAGGAGGAGAGGCAGCGAAGAGCGAGGGAGAGGAAGTGAGCTGTGCTCACTTCGTCTCACACAACAGCTCTAAGCTCAACTCTGACTCTCGTTCTCTGACAGTTTCTTTTTATTACATTTCAAGGTTGCTGGGCGATACAAGTATTATGGTCTGTTTTGGGCGTTATAAGTCAGTACTTTTCCATGAGATAGAGTGAGATAGTGTAACAAGAACCAGTTTGAGCTGGCTAGGAACAATGTATATGTGTCAGGTTGGGGACAAGAGTTAGAGCATTCTGTTCCTGTTCATTGCACCCCCGCGCACTTTTCCCACCGCAGCCTCACAGTTACAGATATTACTCAAACACACAGTTAAAATATCAAAACACACATATACTAAGTACAATGTCTTTTTAGCTTCTACAATAAATAAACTACACTCCGTGACGCATTATCCAAAGAGATAGTTACTCTGGATGGCATCACCCTGGCCTCCAGCACCACCCTGGCCTCCATCACCACCCTGGCCTCCAGCACCACCCTGGCCTCCAGCACCACCCTGGCCTCCAGCACCACCCTGTCCTCCAGCATCACCCTGGCCTCCAGCACCACCCTGGCCTCCAGCACCACCCTGGCCTCCAGCATCACCCTGGCCTCCAGCACCACCCTGGCCTCCAGCACCACCCTGGCCTCCAGCACCACCCTGGCCTCCAGCATCACCCTGGCCTCCAGCACCACTGTGAGGAATATTGGAGTTATCTTTGATCAGGACATGTCCTTTAATTCCCACATAAAGAAAATTTCAAGGATCGCCTTTTTCACCTACTTAATATTGCAAAAATCAGGAATATCCTGTCTAAAAATGATGCAGAAAAACTAGTTCATGCATTTGTTACTTCTAGGCTGGATTACTGCAATTCTTTATTATCAGGCTGCTCGAAGACGTCCATAAAGACCCTTCAGCTGATCCAGAATGCTGCAGCACGTGTTCTGACAGGAACCAGGAAAAGAGATCACATCTCTCCTGTTTTAGCTTTTCTGCATTGGCTTCCTGTAAAATCCGAAATAGAATTTAAAATCCTTCTTCTCACCTACAAAGCTCTTCATGGTCAGGCACCATCTTCATAAAGAGCTCATAGTACCTCACAACCCCACCAGAGCACTGCGCTCCCTGAATGAAGGGTTACTTGTGGTTTCTAGAGTCTCTAAAAGTTGAATGGGAGCCAGAGCGTTCAGCTATCAGGCTCCTCTCCTGTGGAACCAGGTTCCAGTCTGGGTCCAGGGACCAGAGGGTTCAGCTATCAGGCTCCTCTCCTGTGGAACCAGGTTCCAGTCTGGGTCCAGGGACCAGAGCATTCAGCTATCAGGCTCCTCTCCTGTGGAACCAGGTTCCAGTCTGGGTCCAGGGACCAGAGCATTCAGCTATCAGGCTCCTCTCCTGTGGAACCAGGTTCCAGTCTGGGTCCAGGGACCAGAGCATTCAGCTATCAGGCTCCTCTCCTGTGGAACCAGGTTCCAGTCTGGGTCCAGGGACCAGAGCATTCAGCTATCAGGCTCCTCTCCTGTGGAACCAGGTTCCAGTCTGGGTCCAGGGACCAGAGCATTCAGCTATCAGGCTCCTCTCCTGTGGAACCTGGTTCCAGTCTGGGTCCAGGGACCAGAGCATTCAGCTATCAGGCTCCTCTCCTGTGGAACCAGGTTCCAATTTTGGTTCAGGAGGCAGACACCGTCTCCACATTTAAGAGTAGGCTTAAGACTTTCCTCTTTGATAAAGCTTAAAGTTAGGGCATAGAATTAAATATTGTTAGGGAGTGAGGAGTCGCAGTGTCCGCCTAACCCGGCCCACCTGCTTCTCGTCATAGTTGTCAGATCTATCTATCATATAATCAATAATATAATAAAACTAGAGGGAGGCAGGGCCTACAGCCCGATCCGGTTGGGGAGAGTTCTAGCCTGACCAGGCTCCTCTCTTTACCCTGTCTCTCTTAGTTATGCTGTAATAGTTTTAGACAGCTGGGGGACTTCCTTTGACACACTGAGCTCCTCTCTCCTCTATCTTTCTATCCTTCTATCTTTCCATTTATGTGCATCCATGTCCCAGAAATGCTTGTTACTAACCTAGCTCTGGGGAGTCATTCCCCTGAGTCCTTATGTTGTTTTTCCCCCAGCATGTTTCCTCGGATCAGGGAGGCTCCAAAATCATGGTAGCAGCTGTCGCCATGGTCCCGCTACACGTTCTGCGATGCCCTGTGACATCTTGCTACGCTCTGCGGTGCCCTGCTACGTCCTGCTACGCTCTGCTGTGCCTTGTCATGCCCACAGTGCCCTGCTATGCCACGAACTACTACAAAGAATTACTACAAACTACTATTTTTGGTACTGTTATTGCCACTCTTCATTTTAACCCCAACCGGTTGTCAGACACCGCCTACCAGGAGCCTGGGTCTGGGTCTGTCCCAGGTTTCTGCCTAAAAGAAAGTTTTTCCTCACCACTGTCGCACTGTTGCTTGCTCTGGAGGAAACTACTAGAACTGTTGGGTCCTTGTAAATTCTGGAGTATGGTCTAGACCTGCTCTATCTGTAAAGTGTCTCGAGATAACTCTTGTTATGAATTGATACTATAAATAAAATTGAATTGAATTGAACTCTGTTGGGAATGTAATTAAGAAATGGTCGTCATCAGGAACAGTGGAAGTTAACGCAAGACCTGAATGACCAAAAACAATATCAGACAGAAGAGCTCGCAGGACGAAGGAAAAATGGCTTCAATAACATTTCAATAAAAAAGAAACATTTTGAAAAACCCTACAATTCATTAAGTGGATCTACTGGCTGGCTAAAGCTGGCTAAAGTTCCCAGAGATGGAGCCCTTGGTCGCCTCTTCAAGTACATAACAGCAATCCAACCTTTATAACACACACACAAACATGAACACACTCAAACAGACACACACTTTAATTTCAAGGGAAATATTTTTATTTATAAGGTGTGGCTGAGGCAAGGTATCAATAATGTAAAATGTGTATGAATCAAATATTACCATGTAATTAAATAGATTTGCACTTTGCACCACTGATTCATGGTTATTACACTGAAAATAGGTTGATTTCAGCATTATAATATGGTAATTACCAATTTAAAATTCCAAGAAGTTTGATCTAATTTTGGTAAGATATTACACTGATAGTAGCCTATAATACTGTGAAAACATCAATATACAGTATATTACACAATTATTATCATGTTGTTACAATATTAATATAATAATATTATCATTACCCATAAATACACATGGTTATCATTGATAATTGAAAAACATTGGTAATTACATTTTATTACATATGTTACCTTCTTATTACCCCAGTATTACATCTTATTACTGTGATCTATTACCTAGTTATTACTTTGTAGATACATGTTATTACCTGTTTATTATCACACCATTACCCCACTATTACATCTTATTACCATGCAGTCATATAGAGTTCTGCGAAATTCATTTGTCAATAAAGTCGTCTCCGAAGTCGATCATTTTTCTCAGAGCACTCAGGACCAGAGTGTCGACGTCATCATTCATGTCAATTTCATCGCTGTAGTTCTTCACAGGGAAGATGCAGTTCACTGGGATTCCCACCGCAGCGCTGAAGTCATTCACCTGAGTGGTAAACAATGGGAGTTATCGGGGTTTCTGTGCTCATACACAGAAAATATTTGGAAGTTAAAACTTAAAACTGCATGTGAATGCTGGACTGAGCATGGGGGGAGGCAAACCTTGTACAATGACAAAGGAACTCTCAGATGAGTTCAATGACACCTCACACAAGACTCTATCTTAAAGGTTCAGTAGGTAACTTTTGGAAAAATGTATTTTTTACATATTTGTTAAAACTGTCACTATGTCCTGACAGTAGAATATGAGACAGATAATCTGTGAAAAAATCAAGCTCCTATGGCTCCTCCCTGTGCTCCTACTGCCACTTGCAGAAATACACCACTCCCAGTCAGAAACAGCCAATCAGAGCCAGGAGGACTGTTTTAGCAGTGTCAATCACTCTCGTGTACGCGCTGCTCATAACCCTCCCCCCTCTCCCTCCCCCCTTCCCCCTTCCCCCCGCACAGCGCGTACCATGTTCAAGCTCAAGATTGCCCGTGTGCTGCAGCTGTGCTAATCACGGAGAAACTACTTTTCAGGAAAACTGCCAATTTCTCGAGTGACACCTGCTCAGAAAACAAAGACGGGCAAAGACCGATGACGAAAAGCGAGCTAAAAAGAAAGAATTAAACCGAGCCCGAAATAAAACAAGGGTCAACATCGGAGTGGTTTTTCAGAGGTGGAGGGAGCTACGCCTCCTGAAAGGATTCAACACGGATTCAGAGCTAGCCACATTTCTGCTAGACAAGTAAGTATCCCTGCTGGATTTGTTTCATTATGTAAGAACTACACAACTAAGCTAGCAATGGTTACAGTATCACAGTAATCTCATTTTACTCTGTAGCTTGTTGCTAGCTAAGTCTAACAGTTAGTTTGTTAGCTTGTAGCACGGCAGGAATATTGTATCTAACTCGTTCACCCTCAGTATACGCAATATTGTTTCGATACCTACATTTAGTAAGCCTAAATGTGTTTTTGTCGATCACAATTAAATGCAGCTATGGTGAAACTACTTTAATTGTGCGCTGTCCCTGACCCTGTGTCTTCCCCCTCAGGATTGTAAATCAAATGTCTGACACACATTCTTTATGCTCCTTCAACAGGTCAGACATGGCCCCAGACACAGAGGCACGTGAAGGAATCGTCTTCTGTCCAAATCAAGATGTTCAGTATTTCCTTGTGTGTACTTTGCAAAAAAAGCTGATTTATTTTACCCATATGCAAAATAAAACTTAAGACATATTTCTAAGATGTTGTTATTCCTTGGCTTAGTGAGCTTCCTCAGGGATTCATCATTCCTACTGAAAGTTTATTGTTTTAAATTGATACAAAAGGTAATTCAGTAATGTACTGTGTAAAGTGCTGCTTTTGTTCTCACAAATGAGCGATTACATAAACATTTTTAATCCCTTTATTGAAAAATATTTCCAAAACTTTTAATAGAAATATTTTAAATAAGCAATTTTTTTTACATAAAGTTTTAAAAGCACAGCACACAACAGCTAACCCCTCCTCAGAATTGTATTGTGTGGAAAGCATTGGTGGCCCTACTTACTAGCCTGCGCGTTCACGGCAGGCTCGAGGAGCTGTGGAGGGGGGGGCTGTAGCGCAGCAGAGAGCAAGGGGGAGGAGCCTGTAAGGTGTACTTGTTCAAATTTTTAGGCTAAGTCCACGTTTTCTCAAAACTCCCTACTGCAGCTTTAAATGGTTCAAATGGTATGGAAGGGGCGTGGCCTGTGTTAGTGGGTGGGGTTACAATATTGGATGAAGTTAAGTATCACATGTAGCCCACCCATTCCAAGTTTTCAAGTAAATCGATCATATAAGGCTGACTTCCTGTTGTACCCTGGACTCATGTTGATCATGAGGACACTTGAGGAACGGCTTTATCACCAAATGCTCAAACTGCCCGCTACCCCACGCCCACACCGGACGCCGGAGAGCTCCGCAGCAACTTAGCACATGGCAGATAACAAAATCAAACATCCGGTTAATTTGAAAAATCTGAACCTGGTGGGTGTTGACGGACGGCGGAGCACGGAGCTGTTCCACAGTTGGTAGAAATCCAGGGTAAGGTGTTGAGATGGAACAGACCAAATTTGAAGTCAATCGGATGAATTACTCGTGGGGGCGACTACACACTATAGCTTTAAATCACGTCAGGTTCTATTTGTGTTCGGACTCAGAAACACAGAAACTCACCTTTTTCTTCAGGTACTTGCTCTTGTACACATTCTTCAGATCCTTCTCAGTTTCAGGACAGGCTAAATCGATGTTGGTGCCTATTGCCATCTGGGGAATCCCTGCAGACAAAAACACATTCAGGATTTAGCTTTTCAAGAAGTTTCTGTTAAAAAATAAACAAAAAAATGGAACAATCTGTTGGTCATACAACAACATTTCTAATTTACTGTTTTTTATAGACTTTATATATGTATATGTGTATATAAGTTTGTCTTTCATGGTTATTAAGTGATTGAAATATGAGTCATAGTTGCCGTTTGGAGTCCTTTATGACCCCTTGGGGTCCTGAGGGTTAAAGGAAAACGATGACTAAAGTAAAGGTAAAAGCAAAGCCTCCGTGGGAGATGGAAGGAATGAGTATTGCTCAAATTACAAAAGACAAAGGAACTCATTGGAAAAGAGTGTGAATTCAAGCAGCAAGTGTCAACTATATTTAATAATTCCCAAAAAACTCACATATGTCACTTATTTTAAGGCATGTGCACAAGACAACAGGGCAGAAATCATATGTTGAACTCTGCAAAACATATTTGATAATAAATGCAAATTCAGCTGCCAGAAAGACTCTGACCAAATGTGTTGAGTGCAGAAAAGAGCCAGAGTTGGAGAACCAAAGATGTCCGATCCACCCCGGGAAAGACTGACTCACCCCCCTTTACCAACACAGGGCTGGACTATTTTGCGCCTTTCCAAATTAAACAAGGAAGATCACTGGCAAAGATAAGGCGTGCTATTCACTCGCGTGAACAGCAGAGCTGTTCATATTGAAGTGACCAGCTCCTTGGACACAAGCTCGTGCATCAATGCTGTGAGACGTTCCATTTGCTGGAGGGGACAAGTAAAGCACTTACAGTCCGATAATGGAACCAACTTGGTTGGAACTGCAAAAAGCCTTTGCTGCAATAAACCAAGACAAAGTACAGAAAACACAGAGAAAAAGGCATAAAGTGGACATTTATCCCATCATGAAGGCATATGAGAAAGGCTGATAAGATCCACCAGACAAGTCCTCTGTTCTGTTCTTAACCCTCGCGCTGTCCTGTCTGTTGTATAGCATTATATGGCAGTGCCGTCACGCGCACGGACGCGCGCACGCGTGGCAATACGGGAGTGCGCAGCTCCTGCATATGTATTTCTGACAGCCCTGGCACGTGGTGTAGGTTTTACTGTCCTTCTTAGATGGGCAAATCTGGCACCTCTTTCTTTTACTCACTTCCCGTGTCGGTACCCCCCTCGCGCGAACAGTCTCGTGTGGCGGAGGGTCACGTGGCCCGCACGCAGTTCTAATGGTCCTCACTAGCGCGGCGGAGGCCTCGGATTGAGGCAGGGCCTGTCTTTTCTCTGTGAGCGGGGTGACGAGCGCTTTGCCCAGCTGTTCAAGGAACACCCTGCGCTTGTTCCGATTACCCGCGAGCCAGTCTGGGTTTATCTCTCGCCATATCACGTAAGCGTTGTACGCGGACACATTGAGGATGTTGTGGAATACGGCCATGGGCCAGCGGGAGGTCATTCTCCTGCAGCTGTAGGTGGAGATGACCTTGTCCAGGTTATCCACACCTCCCTTGGTGCCGTTGTACCTGAGTATCAGGTTGGGCTTCCGATCGGAGCGTTCACTGAGC
>JAQOOF010000187.1:0-40000 GCA_029931835.1 Etheostoma nigrum
TCAGCCAATCAGCGCCGAGCCGTCATGTTTGCGTCACCGCCCCCCAAACGTCGCTTGCCCAATCAAAATGCTAAAGCAGGTTTAGTGGGCCAATCATAATCCAGTGTGGTGCTGTAAACCAACAGAATTAGCCAATAGTCTGGAATTGACAAAAAATACCGCGCATCTTCCTTTTTCCATCAATATAATATAATATATAGGCTATAATATAATTAATACTAGAAAATTCCGCAGAAATTTTATCAGTGTGCCTGCTACTGGGTGCACATCCACATACACACACATTGGAAACAGCAGTTAGGAGTCAGTTGGTCAACATTGTCTCCAGGGAACAGTGTAATGATAGGTGTGTCTGTGTCTGAGTGTGTGTGTGTGTGAGAGTGTGTTTCTGTGAGAGAGTGTGTGTGTGTGTCTGTGTCTGAGTGTGTGTGTGTGTGTGTGTGTGTGAGAGAGTGTATGTGTGTGTGTCTGTGTCTGAGTGTGTGTGTGTGTGTGTGAGTGTGTTTGTGTGAGAGAGTGTGTGTGTGTGTGTCTGTGTCTGAATGTGTGTGTGTGTGTGTGTGTGAGAGAGAGTGTGTGTGTGTCTGTGTCTGAGTGTGTGTGTGGGTGTGTGGTGTGTATGTGGGTGTGTGTATGTTGTGTGTCTCTCTCTGTGTGTGTTGTGTGTGTGTGTGTGTGTGTGGTGTGTATGTGTGTGTGTGTGGTGTGTATGTGTGTGTGTGTGGTGTGTATGTGGGTGTGTGTGTGTTGTGTGTCTCTCTGTGTGTGTTGTGTGTGTGTGTGTGTGTGTGTGTGGTGTGTGTGTGTGTGTGTGGTGTGTGTGTGTTGTGTCTCTCTGTGTGTGTGTGTGGTGTGTATGTGGGTGTGTGTGTGTTGTGTGTCTCTCTCTGTGTGTGTTGTGTGTGTGTGTGGTGTGTATGTGTGTGTGTGTGGTGTGTATGTGTGTGTGTGTGGTGTGTATGTGGGTGTGTGTGTGTTGTGTGTCTCTCTCTGTGTGTGTTGTGTGTGTGTGTGTGTGTGTGGTGTGTATGTGTGTGTGTGTGGTGTGTGTGTGTTGTGTCTCTCTGTGTGTGTGTGTGGTGTGTATGTGGGTGTGTGTGTGTTGTGTGTCTCTCTGTGTGTGTGTGTGTGGGGGGGGGGTGTGGTGTGTATGTGGGTGTGTGTGTGTTGTGTGTCTCTCTGTGTGTGTTGTGTGTGTGGTGTGTATGTATGTGTGTGTGTGTGGTGTGTGTGTGTTGTGTCTCTCTGTGTGTGTGTGGTGTGTATGTGTGTGTGTGTGGTGTGTGTGTGTGTTGTGTCTCTCTGTGTGTGTGTGTGTGGTGTGTATGTGGGTGTGTGTGTGTTGTGTGTCTCTCTGTGTGTGTGTGTGTGGGGGGGGGGTGTGGTGTGTATGTGGGTGTGTGTGTGTTGTGTGTCTCTCTCTGTGTGTGTTGTGTGTGTGGTGTGTATGTATGTGTGTGTGTGTGGTGTGTGTGTGTTGTGTCTCTCTGTGTGTGTGTGCGTATGTGTGTTGTGTCTCTCTGTGTGTGTGTCTGTGCGTGTGTTTCTGTATGTGTGTGTGTGTGTGGTGTGTGTGGTGTGTGTGTGTTGTGTCTCTGTGTGTGTGTGTGGGTGTCTGTGCGTGTGTGTGTGTGTCTGTCTCTGTCGTGCTGCAGCCCCTCCCTTTGTCCTCTCAGTAACAGAACATGTTGCTATGGTGATTTCATCAAAAAAGGTGCGAGATACTTTTTTTAATGTTACCTGTCAAGAGTTTGGTGAGCCTAGCGCGAAAAGTATTAGTCCGATAGACTCCATAGTTACATGTCTGCGACCGGCACAAGATTCCCTACATTTTGACCAACTATGATGTCTAAAGAGGTAAAACTGGAGGAGAGAGACAAATTTGTTTGGGGAAGAAAACACTGAATCCTACTGGTTTTTTATAGCTTCTGTCGACAGTTGGTAGATCACAGCCAACAATTTAAGTCCGATAGACTCCATAGTTACATGTCTGCGACCGGAACAAGATTCCCTACATTTTCACCAATAATGAAGTCTGAAGACTGAAAACTGGAGGAGAGAGAGCAATTTGTTTGGGAAACTTCCAGAGATCCGTACCGCAGCCCCCCACTCTGTCGTCCACTCTAGCTCTGAACATTCCGCCACATACACACACATTGGAAAATCTGAGCCGGTCTGAAAACGGGACGAAACGTAAACTGTGATTTGGTAGAAACCGTGCTTGATATCTGAACGCCCATTCAGCCCAATAAACGCCAAAGTCTTGTCTTCGGTTTAAACTTTTAATCATGTTTCTACGTTAAAGTATGGCGATACAGCACGGTCCCAAAGAGGGGGCGTTTTGAGCGATGTTGAGCGATTTCCCGATCATTTCCCATTCATGTCTATGGGACATTTTTTGCCGTATTTTTGCCGATTTCGGTAAAACCACTCGGCAAATCTCTGAGAAAAGTCATAGCACACCATTCCCAATCATTACCCACATGTCGGTGAAATGTGTGTGCGCGTGTTGGCAACGCTTTGGGACTAGTAGCGGGACAAAAAACAGGCGGAATAATAATAATAATAACTAGAAAATTCCGCAGAAATTTTATCAGTGTGCCTGCTACTGGGTGCACATCTACATACACACACATTGGAAACAGCAGTTAGGAGTCAGTTGGTCAACATTGTCTCCAGGGAACAGTGTAATGATAGGTGTGTCTGAGTGTGTGTGTGTGTGTGTGAGTGTGTTTGTGTGAGAGAGTGTGTGTGTGTCTGTGTCTGAGAGTGTGTGTGTGTTTGGGGGGGGGGTGTGGTGTGTATGTGGGTGTGTGTGTTGGGTGTCTCTCTCTGTGTGTGTTGTGTGTGTGTGTGTGTGTGTGTGTGTGGTGTATGTGTGTGTGTGTGGTGTGTGTGTGTGAGAGTGTGTTTCTGTGAGAGAGTGTGTGTGTGTGTCTGTGTCTGAGTGTGTGTGTGTGTGTGAGAGTGTGTTTCTGTGAGAGAGTGTGTGTGTGTGTCTGAGTGTGTGTGTGTGTGTGTGTGTGTGTGTGTGTGTGAGAGTGTGTTTCTGTGAGAGAGTGTGTGTCTGTGTCTGAGTGTGTGTGTGTGTGAGTTTGTTTGTGTGAGAGAGTGTGTGTGTGTGTGTCTGTGTCTGAATGTGTGTGTGTGTGTGTGTGTGTGTGTGAGAGAGAGTGTGTGTGTGTCTGTGTCTGAGTGTGTGTGTGTGTGTGTGGTGTGTATGTGGGTGTGTGTATGTTGTGTGTCTCTCTCTGTGTGTGTTGTGTGTGTGTGTGTGGTGTGTATGTGTGTGTGTGTGGTGTGTATGTGGGTGTGTGTGTGTTGTGTGTCTCTCTGTGTGTGTGTAGGGGGGGGTGTGGTGTGTATGTGTGTGTGTGTGTTGTGTGTCTCTCTCTGTGTGTGTTGTGTGTGTGTGTGTGTGGTGTGTATGTGTGTGTGTGTGGTGTGTGTGTGTTGTGTCTCTCTGTGT
This sequence comes from Etheostoma nigrum, assembly GCA_029931835.1. NCBI lineage: Eukaryota > Metazoa > Chordata > Actinopteri > Perciformes > Percidae > Etheostoma > Etheostoma nigrum. The sequence continues at coordinate 3,470 of JAQOOF010000187.1, forward strand.
GTGTGTGCGTGTGTGTGTGTGTGTTGTGTCTCTCTGTGTGTGTGTCTGTGCGTGTGTTTCTGTATGTGTGAGTGTGTGTATGTGTGTCTGTGTGTTTATGTGTGTGTGTGTGTGTGTGTGTGTGTGTGTGTGTCTGTGCGTGTGTGTGTGTCTGTCTCTGTCGTGCTGCAGCCCCTCCCTTTGTCCTCTCAGTAACAGAACATGTTGCTATGGTGAGTTCATCAAAAAAGGTGCGAGATACTTTTTTTAATGTTACCTGTCAAGAGTTTGGTGAGCCTAGCGCGAAAAGTATTAGTCCGATAGACTCCATAGTTACATGTCTGCGACCGGCACAAGATTCCCTACATTTTGACCAACTATGATGTCTAAAGAGGTAAAACTGGAGGAGAGAGACAAATTTGTTTGGGGAAGAAATCACTGAATCATACTGTGTTTTTCATAGCTTCTGTCGACAGTTGGTAGATCACAGCCAACAATTTAAGTCCGATAGACTCCATAGTTACATGTCTGCGACCGGAACAAGATTCCCTACATTTTCACCAAAAATGAAGTCTGAAGACTGAAAACTGGAGGAGAGAGAGCAATTTGTTTGGGAAACTTCCAGAGATCCGTACCGAAGCCCCCCACTCTGTCGTCCACTCTAACTCTGAACATTCCGCCACATACACACACATTGGAAAATCTGAGACGGTCTGAAAACGGGATGAAACGTAAACTGTGATTTGGTAGAAACCGTGCTTGATATCTGAACGCCAATTCAGCCCAATAAACGCCAAAGTCTTGTCTTCGGTTTAAACTTTTAATCATGTTTCTACGTTAAAGTATGACGATACAGCACGGTCCCAAAGAGGGGGCGTTTTGAGCGATGTTGAGCGATTTCCCGATCATTTCCCATTCATGTCTATGGGACATTTTTTGCCGTATTTTTGCCGATTTCGGTAAAACCACGCGGCAAATCTCTTAGAAAAGTCATAGCACACCATTCCCGATCATTACCCACATGTCGGTGAAATGTGTGTGCGCGTGTTGGCAACGCTTTGGGACTAGTAGTGGGACAAAAAACAGGCGGAATAATAATAATAACTAGAAAATGCATTTCCTGCAGAAAATGCGTGGGAATGCTGAATAGCTGAATTGCTAAAGGTAACCTGGTTTAATAGTTTAAATCAGTAAAAGTTGTAGAAAAAATTGAAACGCTAAGCTAAACTGGACAAATAAAATCAGTAAGAAGATGTTGAAGTATTGAGAAGAGTTGAAAAATGTAGGAATGGTTTTAATTAAGTTGAATAGCAACAATAATGTAAAAAAGGTTGAAATATTAAAAAAGAATGTAAAATGTAAAAGCTGAACTGGAGAAATAGCTTAAATCAGTAAGAAGATGTTGAAGTAGTGAGAATATTTAAAAAAGTAGGAATGGTTTTAATAAAGTTGAATAACACCCCTACACCATAAGGAGCTAGAGCTAGATTTTAAAAGTGGAATTGTTTTTATTGCTGAAAGTCTGCAGAAAATACGGACAACCAAAAAAGGTATGGAATAATAAAAAAATCATAATGGGGTTAAATGCCTTTGTCCGGATTGATGTACTACACATCAGGGATCAAACCCCTGTTCATATCCACTGGGCCATCACTAGGGGTTAACTGTCTTCATAGGGAATACATCGGTTGAGTTCCCGCTGTGGGAATCGAACCCCTTTCATCTCTGTGATGTCATCTCTTTCCAAAAAACGTACGGAGTATTAAATAATCATAACAGTGTTAAAAGACTTTTAACACTATGTGAGAAGATCCCATTGTGGGATTTGAACCCGGGCCGACGGCATGAAAGGCATGTCACATAACCACTGCGCCACCACTATAATAACTCCTGGAAAACCTATATAAGGTAATATATAATTTATCTGTGTTTGTGTGTGTGTGTGTGTGTGTGTCTCTGTGTGTGTGTGTCTGTGTGTATATGTGTGTGTGTGCGTGTGTGTGTGTCTCTGTTTGTGTGTCTCTGTGTGTGTGTGTGTGTGTGTCTGTATGTGTGTCTGTGTGTGTTTCTGTGTGTGTGTGTGTGTGTGTGTCTCTCTCTCTCTGTGTGTGTGTGTCTCTCTCTGTGTGTGTGTGTGTGTGTCTCTGTGTGTGTGTCTCTCTGTGAGTGTGTGTCTGTGTGTGCGTGTGTGTGTGTCTCTGTGTGTCTCTGTGTGTTTGTCTCTGTGCGTGTGTCTCTGTGTGTGTGTGTGTGTGTGTCTGTCTTTCTGCGTACACACACACACAAGGACACACAGATTTCTTTTTTCATTCTGTCTGTTTTAAGATGAGTTAACAGCAAAGCCATTGACAGAGAATGAAATGGTTGCTAAGGGATACAAACAACCAGTGGCCATGTTTGTAAACACAGCTAGGAAGCCTTTGATGTCTGTGATGTCATCTCTTTGATCTGTAATCAGTTAACGACCGCAGCTGTTGTACCCTTTTTTACCTGTGGGAAACAGCAGCTCCTAACAAACAAGCCCTCAAACAAATGGTCAGACGGGGAAAATAAAAAGTTATTTCAGTAAAATAACCACCTCATGAGCACCAGAAGGCCTTTGTGAACGTATTGATATAAAATTCATGTGGATAAAGTTAAAAATGTGGACGTATCAGCGATGTAAAAAAGTGGTTCGCTCTGCATTTTGCACAGAAATGTGGACGATGTTTAACATGAAGGTGAATGGAGGAAGATCCTGAACTCTTGCCATTTGATAGCTCTCTGAGCGAAAAGTATAATTCATATCGCATAAATGAGCACATTGACAGAAACTAGACAAGAATACCTACGTTTTGATGTATAAATTGTCCATGACAAGATAGAATTGTTGGAGTGGGAGCAAGATATATAGAATGGAGTAAGATAATCTTTTCAAAGCCGTTCACTCTGATGATGTCACACCACACTCTACCGCACGCAATACACACCCATTATAAAGGCAGAAAAATCATAAAATGTACACTGTACTTCAACAGCTTTTTAACAAAAACTGTAAAATATATCAATCTGAAAAGCCATAGCCGGATAGCTGAATATTTTGTCAACGTTTTAAAGTTTGAAAGACGTCTGTAGGTGAAAAAATGTAGGAGGAGATACATTATGAAGCTGAAGAAGATTTGAAGGATTTGAAGCGTGCTCTCATTGACTTTAATGTTAAAAAAAATTGCTTATATGCTTAATATTTTAAAAAGTATAAATAGTAGAAAAATAGTAAAAGAAGTCCCATCATCTGCTTAAAAAGCTGAAGATTGTAAAAGTTGAACGGTATAAATAGGTAAAAGTATGCAGAAGTTAGAGAGAGCCAAAAAACGTACGGAATAATAATAAGTAAGAACTAGAAAATGCATTTCCTGCAGAAAATGCGTGGGAATGCTGAATAGCTGAATTGCTAAAGGTAACCTGGTTTAATAGTTTAAATCAGTAAAAGTTGTAGAAAAAATTGAAACGCTAAGCTAAACTGGACAAATAGCTTAAATCAGTAAAATTTGTAGAAAATATTGAAATGCTAAAACTAAACTGGAGAAATAGCTTAAATCAGTAAGAAGATATTGAAGTATTGAGAAGAGTTGAAAAATGTAGGAATGGTTTTAATTAAGTTGAATAGCAACAATAATGTAAAAAAGGTGGAAATATTTAAAAAAAAATTAAATGTAAAAGCTGAACTGGAGAAATAGCTTAAATCAGTAAGAAGATGTTGAAGTAGTGAGAATATTTAAAAAAGTAGGAATGATTTTAATTAAGTTGAATAACACCACTACACCATAAAGAGCTAGAGCTAGATTTTAAAAGTAGATTTTTTTAATAGCTGAAAGTCTGCAGAAAATACGGACAACCAAAAAAGGTATGAAATAATAAAAAAATCATAATGGGGTTAAATGCCTTTGTCAGGATTGATGTACTACACAGCGGGGATCAAACCCCTGTCCATATCCACTGGGCCATCACTAGGGGTTAACTGTCTTCATAGGGAATACATCGGTTGAGTTCCCGCTGTGGGAATCGAACCCCGGTCTCCCACACAAAAGTCAATTGTCAAAACCACTTCACCACCACCAAAGAATCTGTTATTCAAGCTTACATTGTAATATATAATTAGACAGACAGACATACAGAGTATTGCACTGTCAGGGAAAAGGTTGCCATGGCTACATATAATCAGTGGCCATGTTTGTAAACGCAACTAGGAAGCCTTTCATCTCTGTGATGTCATCTCTTTCCAAAAAACGTACGGAATATTAAATAATCATAACAGTGTTAAAAGACTTTTTAACACTATGTGATGAGATCCCACTGTGGGATTTGAACCCGGGCCTACGGCATGAAAGGTATGTCATATAACCACTGCGCCACCACTGTAATAACTTCTTGAAAACCTATATAAGGTAATATATAATTTATCTGTGTTTGTGTGTGTGTGTGTCTGTGTGTCTCTCTGTGTGTGTGTATGTGTGTTTGTGTGTCTCTGTGTGTGTGTGTGTGTGAGTGTGTCAATCTGTGTTTGTGTGTGTGTGTGTGTGTTTCTGTGTGTGTGTGTGCGTGTGTGTCTCTGTGTGTGTGTGCGTGTGTGTGTGTCTGTGTGTGTGTATATGTGTGTGTGTGTCTCTGTGTGTGTGTCTGTGTGTCTCTCTATGTGTGTGTATGTGTGTTTGTGTGTCTCTGTGTGTGTCAATCTGTGTTTGTGTGTGTGTGTGTGTGTTTCTGTGTGTGTGTGTGTGTGCGTGTCAATCTGTGTTTGTGTGTATGTGTGTTTGTGTGTGTCTATGTGTGTCTCTGTGTGTGTGTGCGTGTGTGTCTATGTGCGTGTGTGTCTATGTGCGTGTGTGTCTGTGTGTGTGTGTGTCTGTGTGTGTGTGTGTGTGTGTGTGTCTGTGTGGGTGTGTTTCTGTGTGTGTGTTTCTGTGTGTGTGTGTGTGTGTGTGTCTCTCTCTCTGTGTGTGTGTCTCTGTGTGTGTGTGTGTGTGTCTCTTTGTGAGTGTGTGTCTGTGTGTGTGTGTGTGTGTGTGTGTGTGTCTCTCTGTGAGTGTGTCTCTGTGTGTGTGTGTGTCTCTGTGTGTTTGTCTCTGTGCGTGTGTCTGTGTGTGTGTGTGTGTGTGTGTCTGTCTTTCTGCGTAAACACACACACAGGGACACACATGGACACACAGCCCAAATTTCTTTTTTCACTCTGTCTGTTTTAAGATGAGTTAACAGTAAAGCCATTGACAGAGAATGAAATGGTTGCTAAGGGATACAAACTACCAGTGGCCATGTTTGTAAACACAGCTAGGAAGCCTTTGATGTCTGTGATGTCATCTCTTTGATCTGTAATCAGTTAACGACCGCAGCTGTTGTACCCTTTTTTACCTGTGGGAAACAGCAGCTCCTAACAAACAAGCCCTCAAACAAATGGTCAGACGGGGAAAATAAAAAGTTATTTCAGTAAAGTAACCACCTCATGAGCACCAGAAGGCCTTTGTGAACGTATTGATATAAAATTCATGTGGATAAAGTTAAAAATGTGGGCGTATTGGCAATGTAAAAAAGTGGTTCGCTCTGCATTTTGCTCAGAAATGTGGACGATGTTTAACATGGCGGTGAATGGAGGAAGATCCTGAACTCTTGCCATTTGATAGCTCGCTGAGCGAAAAGTATAATTCATATCGCATAAATGAGCACATTGACAGAAACTAGACAAGAATACCTACGTTTTGATGTATAAATTGTCCATGACAAGATAGAATTGTTGGCGTGGGAGCAAGATATAGAGAATGGAGTAAGATAATCTTTTCGAAGCCGTTCACTCTGATGATGTCACACCACACTCTAACTCACGCAATACACACTCATTATAAAGGCAGAAAAATCATAAAATGTACACTGTACTTCAACAGCTTTTTAACAAAAACTGTAAAATATATCAATCTGAAAAGATAGAGCCGGATAGCTGAATATTTTGTGAACGTTTTAAAGTTTGAACGACGTCTGTAGGTGAAAAAATGTAGGAGGAGATACATTATGAAGCAGAAGAAGATTTGAAGGATTTGAAGCGTGCTCTCATTGACTTTAATGTTAAAAAAAATTGTTTAAATGCTTAATATTTTAAAAAGTATAAATAGTAGAAAAATAGTAAAAGAAGTCCCATCATCTGCTTAAAAAGCTGAAGATTGTAAAAGTTGAACGGTATAAATAGGTAAAAGTATGCAGAAGTTAGAGAGAGCCAAAAAACGTACGGAATAATAAAATTAAGAATAACTAGAAAATGCATTTCCTGCAGAAAATGCGTGGGAATGCTGAATAGCTGAATTGCTAAAGCTATCCTGGCTTAAATCAGTAAAAGTTTTAGAAAAAATTGAAACGCTAAGCTAAACTGGACAAATAGCTTAAATCAGTAAAATCTGTAGAAAATATTGAAATGCTAAAGCTAAACTGGAGATATACTGTAGCTTAAATCAGTAAGAAGATGTTGAAGTATTGAGAAGAGTTGAAAATGTAGGAATGGTTTTAATTAAGTTGAATAGTAACAATAATATAAAAAAGGTGGAAACATTTTAAAAAATGTAAATTTAAAAGCTGAACTGGAGAAATAGCTTAAATCAGTAAGAAGATGTTGAAGTAGTGAGAATATTTAAAAAAGTAGGAATGGTTTTAATAAAGTTGAATAACACCCCTACACCATAAGGAGCTAGAGCTAGATTTTAAAAGTGGAATTGTTTTTATTGCTGAAAGTCTGCAGAAAATACGGACAACCAAAAAAGGTACGGAATAATGAAAAAATCATAATGGGGTTAAATGTCTTTGTCAGGATTGATGTACTACACATCAGGGATCAAACCCCTGTTCATATCCACTGGGCCATCACTAGGGGTTAATTGTCTTCATAGGGAATACATTGGTTGAGTTCCCGCTGTGGGAATCGAACCCAGGTCTCCCACACCAAAGTCATTTGTCATAACCACTGCGCCACCAACAAGGATCGGTTTTTCAAGCTTATATTGTAATATATAATTAGACAGACAGACATACAGAGTATTGCACTGTCAGGGAAAAGGTTGCCATGGCTACATATAATCAGTGGCCATGTTTGTAAACTCAGCTAGGAAGCCTTTCATCTCTGTGATGTCATCTCTTTCCAAAAAACGTACGGAATATTAAATAATCATAACAGTGTTAAAAGACTTTTTAACACTATGCGATGCAATCCCATTGTGGGATTTGAACCCGGGCCTACGGCATGAAGGGCATGTCACATAACCACTGCACCATCGCTGTAATAACTTCTGGAAACCCCATACAAGATATTATATAATTTATCTGTGTTTGTGTGTGTGTGTGTCTGTGTGTCTCTCGTTGTGTCTCTGTGTGTGTGTGTGTATGTGTGTTTGTGTGTCTCTGTGTGTGTGTGTCTCTGTGTGTGTGTGTATGTGTGTGTGTTTTTGTGTGTGCGTGTGTGTGTGCGTGTCAATCTGTGTTTGTATGTGTGTGTGTGTGTCTCTGTTTGTGTGTCTCTGTGTGTGTGTATATGTGTGTGTGTGTGTCTGTGTGTGTGTGTGTGTCTCTGTGTGTGTGTGTCTGTGTGTGTGTCTGTGTGGGTGTGTTTCTGTGTGTGTGTGTGTGTGTGTTTCTGTGTGTGTGACTTTGTGTGTGACTGTGTGTCTCTGTGTGTGTGTGTGTCTCTGTGTGTGTGTATATGTGTGTGCGTGTGTGTGTGTCTCTGTTTGTGTGTCTCTGTGTGTGTGTATATGTGTGTGTGTGTGTCTGTGTGTGTGTGTGTGTCTGTGTGTGTGTCTGTGTGGGTGTGTGACTGTGTGTGTGACTGTGTGTGTGACTGTGTGTCTCTCTCTCTGTGTGTGTGTGTGTGTTTCTGTGTGTGTGTGTCTCTCTGTGAGTGTGTCTCTGTGTGTGTGTGTGTGTCTCTGTGTGTTTGTCTCTGTGCGTGTGTGTGTGTGTGTGTGTGTGTGTCTGTCTGTCTTTCTGCGTAAACACACACACAGGGACACACAGATACACAGGGAGACACACACTTACAGACACACACATGGACACACAGCCCAAATTTCTTTTTTCACTCTGTCTGTTTTAAAATGAGTTGTGGAGAGAAACAGCAAAGCAATTGACTCAAATGGTTGCTAAGGGATACGAACGACCAGTGGCCATGTTTGTAAACACAGCTAGGAAGCCTTTGATGTCTGTGATGTCATCTCTTTGATCTGTAATCAGTTAACGACCGCAGCTGTTGTACCCTTTTTTACCTGTGGGAAACAGCAGCTCCTAACAAACAAGCCCTCAAACAAATGGTCAGACGGGGAAAATAAAAAGTTATTTCAGTAAAATAACCACCTCATGAGCACCAGAAGGCCTTTGTGAACGTATTGATATAAAATTCATGTGGATAAAGTTAAAAATGTGGACGTATCAGCGATGTAAAAAAGTGGTTCGCTCTGCATTTTGCTCAGAAATGTGGACGATGTTTAACATGGCGGTGAATGGAGGAAGATCCTGAACTCTTGCCATTTGATAGCTCGCTGAGCAAAAAGTATAATTCATATCGCATAAATGAGCACATTGACAGAAACTAGACAAGAATACCTACGTTTTGATGTATAAATTGTCCATGACAAGATAGAATTGTTGGCGTGGGAGCAAGATATAGAGAACGGAGTAAGATAATTTTTTCGAAGGCCTTCCCTCTAGTGATGTCACACCACACTCTACCGCACGCAATACACACCCATTATAAAGGCAGAAAAATCATAAAATTTACACTGTACTTACACAGCTTTTTCACAAAAACTGTAAAATATATCAATCTGAAAAGATAGAGCCGGATAGCTGAATATTTTGTGAACGTTTTAAAGTTTGAAAGACGTCTGTAGGTGAAAGAATGTAGGAGGAGATACATTTTGAAGCAGAAGAAGATTTGAAGGATTTGAAGCTTGCTCTCATTGACTTTAATGTTAAAAAAAATTGTTTAAATGCTTAATATTTTAAAAAGTATAAATAGTAGAAAAATAGTAAAAGAAGTCCCATCATCTGCTAAAAAAGCTGAAGATTGTAAAAGTTGAACGGTAAAAATAGGTAAAAGTATGCAGAAGTTAGAGAGAGCCAAAAAACGTACGGAATAATAATAAGAACTAGAAAATGCATTTCCTGCAGAAAATGCGTGGGAATGCTGAATAGCTGAATTGCTAAAGCTATCCTGGCTTAAATCAGTAAAAGTTTTAGAAAAAATTGAAACGCTAAGCTAAACTGGACAAATAGCTTAAATCAGTAAAATCTGTAGAAAATATTGAAATGCTAAAGCTAAACTGGAGATATACTGTAGCTTAAATCAGTAAGAAGATGTTGAAGTATTGAGAAGAGTTGAAAATGTAGGAATGGTTTTAATTAAGTTGAATAGTAACAATAATGTAAAAAAGGTGGAAACATTTTAAAAAATGTAAATTTAAAAGCTGAACTGGAGAAATAGCTTAAATCAGTAAGAAGATGTTGAAGTAGTGAGAATATTTAAAAAAGTAGGAATGGTTTTAATAAAGTTGAATAACACCCCTACACCATAAGGAGCTAGAGCTAGATTTTAAAAGTGGAATTGTTTTTATTGCTGAAAGTCTGCAGAAAATACGGACAACCAAAAAAGGTACGGAATAATGAAAAAATCATAATGGGGTTAAATGTCTTTGTCAGGATTGATGTACTACACATCAGGGATCAAACCCCTGTTCATATCCACTGGGCCATCACTAGGGGTTAATTGTCTTCATAGGGAATACATTGGTTGAGTTCCCGCTGTGGGAATCGAACCCGGGTCTCCCACACCAAAGTCATTTGTCATAACCACTGCGCCACCAACAAGGATCGGTTTTTCAAGCTTATATTGTAATATATAATTAGACAGACAGACATACAGAGTATTGCACTGTCAGGGAAAAGGTTGCCATGGCTACATATAATCAGTGGCCATGTTTGTAAACTCAGCTAGGAAGCCTTTCATCTCTGTGATGTCATCTCTTTCCAAAAAACGTACGGAATATTAAATAATCATAACAGTGTTAAAAGACTTTTTAACACTATGCGATACAATCCCATTGTGGGATTTGAACCCGGGCCTACGGCATGAAGGGCATGTCACATAACCACTGCACCACCACTGTAATAACTTCTGGAAACCCCATACAAGATAATATATAATTTATCTGTGTTTGTGTGTGTGTGTGTCTGTGTGTCTCTCGTTGTGTCTCTGTGTGTGTGTGTGTATGTGTGTTTGTGTGTCTCTGTGCGTGTGTGTGTGTGTGTGTGTGTGTGTGTCTGTCTGTCTTTCTGCGTAAACACACACACAGGGACAAACAGATACACAGGGAGACACACACTTACAGACACACACATGGACACACAGCCCAAATTTCTTTTTTCACTCTGTCTGTTTTAAAATGAGTTGTGGAGAGAAACAGCAAAGCAATTGACTCAAATGGTTGCTAAGGGATACGAACGACCAGTGGCCATGTTTGTAAACACAGCTAGGAAGCCTTTGATGTCTGTGATGTCATCTCTTTGATCTGTAATCAGTTAACGACCGCAGCTGTTGTACCCTTTTTTACCTGTGGGAAACAGCAGCTCCTAACAAACAAGCCCTCAAACAAATGGTCAGACGGGGAAAATAAAAAGTTATTTCAGTAAAATAACCACCTCATGAGCACCAGAAGGCCTTTGTGAACGTATTGATATAAAATTCATGTGGATAAAGTTAAAAATGTGGACGTATCAGCGATGTAAAAAAGTGGTTCGCTCTGCATTTTGCTCAGAAATGTGGACGATGTTTAACATGGCGGTGAATGGAGGAAGATCCTGAACTCTTGCCATTTGATAGCTCGCTGAGCAAAAAGTATAATTCATATCGCATAAATGAGCACATTGACAGAAACTAGACAAGAATACCTACGTTTTGATGTATAAATTGTCCATGACAAGATAGAATTGTTGGCGTGGGAGCAAGATATAGAGAACGGAGTAAGATAATTTTTTCGAAGGCCTTCCCTCTAGTGATGTCACACCACACTCTAACGCACGCAATACACACCCATTATAAAGGCAGAAAAATCATAAAATGTACACTGTACTTACACAGATTTTTAACAAAAAGTGTAGAATATATCAATCTGAAAAGATAGAGCCGGATAGCTGAATATTTTGTGAACGTTTTAAAGTTTGAAAGACGTCTGTAGGTGAAAAAATGTAGGAGGAGATACATTATGAAGCAGAAGAAGATTTGAAGGATTTGAAGCTTGCTCTCATTGACTTTAATGTTAAAAAAATTGCTTATATGCTTAATATTTTAAAAAGTATTAATAGTAGAAAAATAGTTGAAGAAGTCCCATCATCTGCTGAAAGAGCTGAAGATTTGAAAAGTTGAATGGTTTAAATAGCTGAAAGTATGCAGAAGATACGGAGAGCCAAAAAACGTACGGAATAATAAGAAAGAATAAATAAAGAACAGAATAACAATAGTTGGAATGCTGTGGAACAGCATTCCCACTAATAATAAAGAACAGAATAACAATAGTTGGAATGCTGTGGAACAGCATTCCCACTAATAAAGAACCGAATAACAATAGTTGGAATGCTGTGGAACAGCATTCCCACTAACTAGAAAATGCATTTCCTGCAGAAAATGCGTGGGAATGCTGAATAGCTGAATTGCTAAAGGTAACCTGGTTTAATAGTTTAAATCAGTAAAAGTTGTAGAAAAAATTGAAACGCTAAGCTAAACTGGACAAATAAAATCAGTAAGAAGATGTTGAAGTATTGAGAAGAGTTGAAAAATGTAGGAATGGTTTTAATTAAGTTGAATAGCAACAATAATGTAAAAAAGGTTGAAATATTAAAAAAGAATGTAAAATGTAAAAGCTGAACTGGAGAAATAGCTTAAATCAGTAAGAAGATGTTGAAGTAGTGAGAATATTTAAAAAAGTAGGAATGGTTTTAATAAAGTTGAATAACACCCCTACACCATAAGGAGCTAGAGCTAGATTTTAAAAGTGGAATTGTTTTTATTGCTGAAAGTCTGCAGAAAATACGGACAACCAAAAAAGGTATGGAATAATAAAAAAATCATAATGGGGTTAAATGCCTTTGTCCGGATTGATGTACTACACATCAGGGATCAAACCCCTGTTCATATCCACTGGGCCATCACTAGGGGTTAACTGTCTTCATAGGGAATACATCGGTTGAGTTCCCGCTGTGGGAATCGAACCCCTTTCATCTCTGTGATGTCATCTCTTTCCAAAAAACGTACGGAGTATTAAATAATCATAACAGTGTTAAAAGACTTTTAACACTATGTGAGAAGATCCCATTGTGGGATTTGAACCCGGGCCGACGGCATGAAAGGCATGTCACATAACCACTGCGCCACCACTATAATAACTCCTGGAAAACCTATATAAGGTAATATATAATTTATCTGTGTTTGTGTGTGTGTGTGTGTGTGTGTCTCTGTGTGTGTGTGTCTGTGTGTATATGTGTGTGTGTGCGTGTGTGTGTGTGTCTCTGTTTGTGTGTCTCTGTGTGTGTGTGTGTGTGTGTCTGTATGTGTGTCTGTGTGTGTTTCTGTGTGTGTGTGTGTGTGTGTGTCTCTCTCTCTCTGTGTGTGTGTGTCTCTCTCTGTGTGTGTGTGTGTGTGTCTCTGTGTGTGTGTCTCTCTGTGAGTGTGTGTCTGTGTGTGCGTGTGTGTGTGTCTCTGTGTGTCTCTGTGTGTTTGTCTCTGTGCGTGTGTCTCTGTGTGTGTGTGTGTGTGTGTCTGTCTTTCTGCGTACACACACACACAAGGACACACAGATTTCTTTTTTCATTCTGTCTGTTTTAAGATGAGTTAACAGCAAAGCCATTGACAGAGAATGAAATGGTTGCTAAGGGATACAAACAACCAGTGGCCATGTTTGTAAACACAGCTAGGAAGCCTTTGATGTCTGTGATGTCATCTCTTTGATCTGTAATCAGTTAACGACCGCAGCTGTTGTACCCTTTTTTACCTGTGGGAAACAGCAGCTCCTAACAAACAAGCCCTCAAACAAATGGTCAGACGGGGAAAATAAAAAGTTATTTCAGTAAAATAACCACCTCATGAGCACCAGAAGGCCTTTGTGAACGTATTGATATAAAATTCATGTGGATAAAGTTAAAAATGTGGACGTATCAGCGATGTAAAAAAGTGGTTCGCTCTGCATTTTGCACAGAAATGTGGACGATGTTTAACATGAAGGTGAATGGAGGAAGATCCTGAACTCTTGCCATTTGATAGCTCTCTGAGCGAAAAGTATAATTCATATCGCATAAATGAGCACATTGACAGAAACTAGACAAGAATACCTACGTTTTGATGTATAAATTGTCCATGACAAGATAGAATTGTTGGAGTGGGAGCAAGATATATAGAATGGAGTAAGATAATCTTTTCAAAGCCGTTCACTCTGATGATGTCACACCACACTCTACCGCACGCAATACACACCCATTATAAAGGCAGAAAAATCATAAAATGTACACTGTACTTCAACAGCTTTTTAACAAAAACTGTAAAATATATCAATCTGAAAAGCCATAGCCGGATAGCTGAATATTTTGTCAACGTTTTAAAGTTTGAAAGACGTCTGTAGGTGAAAAAATGTAGGAGGAGATACATTATGAAGCTGAAGAAGATTTGAAGGATTTGAAGCGTGCTCTCATTGACTTTAATGTTAAAAAAAATTGCTTATATGCTTAATATTTTAAAAAGTATAAATAGTAGAAAAATAGTAAAAGAAGTCCCATCATCTGCTTAAAAAGCTGAAGATTGTAAAAGTTGAACGGTATAAATAGGTAAAAGTATGCAGAAGTTAGAGAGAGCCAAAAAACGTACGGAATAATAATAAGTAAGAATAAATAAAGAACAGAATAACAATAGTTGGAATGCTGTGGAACAGCATTCCCACTAATAAATAAAGAACAGAATAACAATAGTTGGAATGCTGTGGAACAGCATTCCCACTAATAATAATAATAAGTATGGGCAATAATAGTCATTGTGCCGATTGCTGCTATTGCAGCACATCGGCACACTGAACTAGAAAATTCCGCAGAAATTTTATCAGTGTGCCTGCTACTGGGTGCACATCCACATACACACACATTGGAAACAGCAGTTAGGAGTCAGTTGGTCAACATTGTCTCCAGGGAACAGTGTAATGATAGGTGTGTCTGTGTCTGAGTGTGTGTGTGTGTGAGAGTGTGTTTCTGTGAGAGAGTGTGTGTGTGTGTCTGTGTCTGAGTGTGTGTGTGTGTGTGTGTGTGTGAGAGAGTGTATGTGTGTGTGTCTGTGTCTGAGTGTGTGTGTGTGTGTGTGTGAGTGTGTTTGTGTGAGAGAGTGTGTGTGTGTGTGTCTGTGTCTGAATGTGTGTGTGTGTGTGTGTGTGAGAGAGAGTGTGTGTGTGTCTGTGTCTGAGTGTGTGTGTGTGTGTGTGTGTGTGGTGTGTATGTGGGTGTGTGTATGTTGTGTGTCTCTCTCTGTGTGTGTTGTGTGTGTGTGTGTGTGTGTGGTGTGTATGTGTGTGTGTGTGGTGTGTATGTGTGTGTGTGTGGTGTGTATGTGGGTGTGTGTGTGTTGTGTGTCTCTCTGTGTGTGTTGTGTGTGTGTGTGTGTGTGTGTGGTGTGTATGTGTGTGTGTGTGGTGTGTGTGTGTTGTGTCTCTCTGTGTGTGTGTGTGGTGTGTATGTGGGTGTGTGTGTGTTGTGTGTCTCTCTCTGTGTGTGTTGTGTGTGTGTGTGGTGTGTATGTGTGTGTGTGTGGTGTGTATGTGTGTGTGTGTGGTGTGTATGTGGGTGTGTGTGTGTGTTGTGTGTCTCTCTCTGTGTGTGTTGTGTGTGTGTGTGTGTGTGTGGTGTGTATGTGTGTGTGTGTGGTGTGTGTGTGTTGTGTCTCTCTGTGTGTGTGTGTGGTGTGTATGTGGGTGTGTGTGTGTTGTGTGTCTCTCTGTGTGTGTGTGTGTGTGGGGGGGGGGTGTGGTGTGTATGTGGGTGTGTGTGTGTTGTGTGTCTCTCTGTGTGTGTTGTGTGTGTGGTGTGTATGTATGTGTGTGTGTGTGGTGTGTGTGTGTTGTGTCTCTCTGTGTGTGTGTGGTGTGTATGTGTGTGTGTGTGGTGTGTGTGTGTGTTGTGTCTCTCTGTGTGTGTGTGTGTGGTGTGTATGTGGGTGTGTGTGTGTTGTGTGTCTCTCTGTGTGTGTGTGTGTGGGGGGGGGGGTGTGGTGTGTATGTGGGTGTGTGTGTGTTGTGTGTCTCTCTCTGTGTGTGTTGTGTGTGTGGTGTGTATGTATGTGTGTGTGTGTGGTGTGTGTGTGTTGTGTCTCTCTGTGTGTGTGTGCGTATGTGTGTTGTGTCTCTCTGTGTGTGTGTCTGTGCGTGTGTTTCTGTATGTGTGTGTGTGTGTGTGTGTGTGTGGTGTGTGTGTGTTGTGTCTCTGTGTGTGTGTGTGGGTGTCTGTGCGTGTGTGTGTGTGTCTGTCTCTGTCGTGCTGCAGCCCCTCCCTTTGTCCTCTCAGTAACAGAACATGTTGCTATGGTGATTTCATCAAAAAAGGTGCGAGATACTTTTTTTAATGTTACCTGTCAAGAGTTTGGTGAGCCTAGCGCGAAAAGTATTAGTCCGATAGACTCCATAGTTACATGTCTGCGACCGGCACAAGATTCCCTACATTTTGACCAACTATAATGTCTATAGATGTAAAACTGGAGGAGAGAGACAAATTTGTTTGGGGAAGAAATCACTGAATCATACTGTGTTTTTCATAGCTTCTGTCGACAGTTGGTAGATCACAGCCAACAATTTAAGTCCGATAGACTCCATAGTTACATGTCTGCGACCGGAACAAGATTCCCTACATTTTCACCAATAATGAAGTCTGAAGACTGAAAACTGGAGGAGAGAGAGCCATTTGTTCGGGAAACTTCCAGAGATCCGTACCGCAGCCCCCCACTCTGTCGTCCACTCTAGCTCTGAACATTCCGCCACATACACACACATTGGAAAATCTGAGCCGGTCTGAAAACGGGACGAAACGTAAACTGTGATTTGGTAGAAACCGTGCTTGATATCTGAACGCCCATTCAGCCCAATAAACGCCAAAGTCTTGTCTTCGGTTTAAACTTTTAATCATGTTTCTACGTTAAAGTATGGCGACACAGCACGGTCCCAAAGAGGGGGCGTTTTGAGCGATGTTGAGCGATTTCCCGATCATTTCCCATTCATGTCTATGGGACATTTTTTGCCGTATTTTTGCCGATTTCGGTAAAACCACGCGGCAAATCTCTTAGAAAAGTCATAGCACACCATTCCCGATCAATACCCACATGTCGGTGAAATGTGTTTGCGCGTGTTGGCAACGCTTTGGGACTAGTAGCGGGACAAAAAACAGGCGGAATAATAATAATAACTAGAAAATTCCGCAGAAATTTTATCAGTGTGCCTGCTACTGGGTGCACATCCACATACACACACATTGGAAACAGCAGTTAGGAGTCAGTTGGTCAACATTGTCTCCAGGGAACAGTGTAATGATAGGTGTGTCTGTGTCTGAGTGTGTGTGTGTGTGTGTGAGAGTGTGTTTCTGTGAGAGAGTGTGTGTGTGTGTCTGTGTCTGAGTGTGTGTGTGTGTGTGTGAGAGTGTGTGTGTGTGTGTCTGTGTCTGAGTGTGTGTGTGTGGTGTGTATGTGGGCGTGTGTGTGTTGTGTGTCTCTCTGTGTGTGTGTGTGGGGGGGGGGTGTGGTGTGTATGTGGGTGTGTGTGTGTTGTGTGTCTCTCTCTGTGTGTGTTGTGTGTGTGGTGTGTATGTATGTGTGTGAGTGTGTTTGTGTGAGAGAGTGTGTGTGTCTGTGTCTGAATGTGTGTGTGTGTGTGTGAGAGAGAGAGTGTGTGTGTGTGTCTGTGTCTGAGTGTGTGTGTGTGTGTGTGTGTGGTGTGTATGTGGGTGTGTGTATGTTGTGTGTCTCTCTGTGTGTGTGTGTTGTGTGTTTGTGTGTGTGTGGTGTGTATGTGTGTGTGTGTGGTGTGTGTGTGTTGTGTCTCTCTGTGTGTGTGTGTGTGTGTGGTGTGTATGTGGCTGTGTGTGTGTTGTGTGTCTCTCTGTGTGTGTGTGTGTGTAGGGGGGGGGTGTGGTGTGTATGTGGGTGTGTGTGTGTTGTGTGTCTCTCTCTGTGTGTGTTGTGTGTGTGTGTGTGGTGTGTATGTGTGTGTGTGTTGTGTCTCTCTGTGTGTGTGTGTGTGTGCGTGTGTGTGTGTGTTGTGTCTCTCTGTGTGTGTGTCTGTGCGTGTGTTTCTGTATGTGTGTGTGTGTGAGTGTGTGTGTGTGTCTGTGTGTTTATGTGTGTGTGTGTGTGTGGTGTGTATGTGGGTGTGTGTATGTTGTGTGTCTCTCTCTGTGTGTGTTGTGTGTGTGTGTGTGTGGTGTGTATGTGTGTGTGTGTGGTGTGTATGTGTGTGTGTGTGGTGTGTATGTGGGTGTGTGTGTGTTGTGTGTCTCTCTGTGTGTGTTGTGTGTGTGTGTGTGTGTGTGGTGTGTATGTGTGTGTGTGTGGTGTGTGTGTGTTGTGTCTCTCTGTGTGTGTGTGTGGTGTGTATGTGGGTGTGTGTGTGTTGTGTGTCTCTCTCTGTGTGTGTTGTGTGTGTGTGTGGTGTGTATGTGTGTGTGTGTGGTGTGTATGTGTGTGTGTGTGGTGTGTATGTGGGTGTGTGTGTGTTGTGTGTCTCTCTCTGTGTGTGTTGTGTGTGTGTGTGTGGTGTGTATGTGTGTGTGTGTGTTGTGTCTCTCTGTGTGTGTGTGTGGTGTGTATGTGGGTGTGTGTGTGTTGTGTGTCTCTCTGTGTGTGTGTGTGGGGGGGGGGTGTGGTGTGTATGTGGGTGTGTGTGTGTTGTGTGTCTCTCTCTGTGTGTGTTGTGTGTGTGGTGTGTATGTATGTGTGTGTGTGTTGTGTCTCTCTGTGTGTGTGTGTGTGTGTGCGTGTGTGTGTGTGTTGTGTCTCTCTGTGTGTGTGTCTGTGCGTGTGTTTATGTATGTGTGTGTGTGAGTGTGTGTGTGTGTCTGTGTGTTTATGTGTGTGTGTGTGTGTGGTGTGTGTGGTGTGTGTGTGTTGTGTCTCTGTGTGTGTGTGTGTGTGTCTGTGCGTGTGTGTGTGTGTCTGTCTCTGTCGTGCTGCAGCCCCTCCCTTTGTCCTCTCAGTAACAGAACATGTTGCTTTGGTGATTTCATCAAAAAAGGTGCGAGATACTTTTTTTAATGTTACCTGTCAAGAGTTTGGTGAGCCTAGCGCGAAAAGTATTAGTCCGATAGACTCCATAGTTACATGTCTGCGACCGGCACAAGATTCCCTACATTTTGACCAACTATAATGTCTATAGATGTAAAACTGGAGGAGAGAGACAAATTTGTTTGGGGAAGAAATCACTGAATCATACTGTGTTTTTCATAGCTTCTGTCGACAGTTGGTAGATCACAGCCAACAATTTAAGTCCGATAGACTCCATAGTTACATGTCTGCGACCGGAACAAGATTCCCTACATTTTCACCAAAAATGAAGTCTGAAGACAGAAAACTGGAGGAGAGAGAGCAATTTGTTTGGGAAACTTCCAGAGATCCGTACCGCAGCCCTCCACTCTGTCGTCCACTCTAACTCTGAACATTCCGCCACATACACACACATTGGAAAATCTGAGACGGTCTGAAAACGGGACGAAACGTAAACTGTGATTTGGTAGAAACCGGGCTTGATATCTGAATGCCCATTCAGCCCAATAAACACCAAAGTCTTGTGTTCGGTTTAAACTTTTAATCATGTTTCTACGTTAAAGTATGGCGATACAGCACGGTCCCAAAGAGGGGGCGTTTTGAGCGATGTTGAGCGATTTCCCGAACATTTCCCATTCAAGTCAATGAGAGATTTTTGCCGTATTTTTGCCGATTTCGGTAAAACCACGCGGCAAATCTCTTTGAAAAGTCATAGCACACCATTCCCGATCATTACCCACATGTCGGTGAAATGTGGTGCGCGTGTTGGCAACGCTTTGGGACTAGTAGCGGGACGAAATTTGGCGGAAGATTAAGAATAAGAA
The DNA here is from genome assembly GCA_029931835.1 of Etheostoma nigrum. Classification (NCBI taxonomy): domain Eukaryota; kingdom Metazoa; phylum Chordata; class Actinopteri; order Perciformes; family Percidae; genus Etheostoma; species Etheostoma nigrum. The sequence goes on from JAQOOF010000187.1 coordinate 22,601, forward strand.
ATAATAAGTATGGGCAATAATAGTCATTGTGCCGATTGCACATCGGCACACTGAACTAGAAAATTCCGCAGAAATTTTATCAGTGTGCCTGCTACTGGGTGCACATCCACATACACACACATTGGAAACAGCAGTTAGGAGTCAGTTGGTCAACATTGTCTCCAGGGAACAGTGTAATGATAGGTGTGTCTGAGTGTGTGTGTGTGTGTGAGTGTGTTTGTGTGAGAGAGTGTGTGTGTGTCTGTGTCTGAGAGTGTGTGTGTGTGGGGGGGGGGGGGTGTGGTGTGTATGTGGGTGTGTGTGTTGGGTGTCTCTCTCTGTGTGTGTTGTGTGTGTGTGTGTGTGTGTGGTGTATGTGTGTGTGTGTGGTGTGTGTGTGAGAGTGTGTTTCTGTGAGAGAGTGTGTGTGTGTGTCTGTGTCTGAGTGTGTGTGTGTGTGTGTGTGAGAGTGTGTTTCTGTGAGAGAGTGTGTGTGTGTTGTGTCTCTCTGTGTGTGTGTGTGGTGTGTATGTGGGTGTGTGTGTGTTGTGTGTCTCTCTGTGTGTGTGTGTGTGGGGGGGGGGGTGTGGTGTGTATGTGGGTGTGTGTGTGTTGTGTGTCTCTCTCTGTGTGTGTTGTGTGTGTGGTGTGTATGTATGTGTGTGTGTGTGGTGTGTGTGTGTTGTGTCTCTCTGTGTGTGTGTGGTGTGTATGTGTGTGTGTGTGGTGTGTGTGTGTTGTGTCTCTCTGTGTGTGTGTGTGGTGTGTATGTGGGTGTGTGTGTTGTGTGTCTCTCTGTGTGTGTGTGTGTGTGGGGGGGTGTGGTGTGTATGTGGGTGTGTGTGTGTTGTGTGTCTCTCTCTGTGTGTGTTGTGTGTGTGGTGTGTATGTATGTGTGTGTGTGTTGTGTCTCTCTGTGTGTGTGTGTGTGTGCGTGTGTGTGTGTGTTGTGTCTCTCTGTGTGTGTGTCTGTGCGTGTGTTTATGTATGTGTGTGTGTGAGTGTGTGTGTGTGTCTGTGTGTTTATGTGTGTGTGTGTGTGTGGTGTGTGTGTGTTGTGTCTCTGTGTGTGTGTGTGTGTGTCTGTGCGTGTGTGTGTGTGTCTGTCTCTGTCGTGCTGCAGCCCCTCCCTTTGTCCTCTCAGTAACAGAACATGTTGCTATGGTGATTTCATCAAAAAAGGTGCGAGATACTTTTTTTAATGTTACCTGTCAAGAGTTTGGTGAGCCTAGCGCGAAAAGTATTAGTCCGATAGACTCCATAGTTACATGTCTGCGACCGGCACAAGATTCCCTACATTTTGACCAACTATGATGTCTAAAGAGGTAAAACTGGAGGAGAGAGAGAAATTTGTTTGGGAAGAAAATCACTGAATCCTACTGGTTTTTTATAGCTTCTGTCGACAGTTGGTAGATCACAGCCAACAATTTAAGTCCGATAGACTCCATAGTTACATGTCTGCGACCGGAACAAGATTCCCTACATTTTCACCAAAAATGAAGTCTGAAGACTGAAAACTGGAGGAGAGAGAGCAATTAGTTTGGGAAACTTCCAGAGATCCGTACCGAAGCCCCCCACTCTGTCGTCCACTCTAGCTCTGAACATTCCGCCACATACACACACATTGGAAAATCTGAGCCGGTCTGAAAACGGGACGAAACGTAAACTGTGATTTGGTAGAAACCGTGCTTGATATCTGAACGCCCATTCAGCCCAATAAACGCCAAAGTCTTGTCTTCGGTTTAAACTTTTAATCATGTTTCTACGTTAAAGTATGGCGATACAGCACGGTCCCAAAGAGGGGGCGTTTTGAGCGATGTTGAGCGATTTCCCAATCATTTCCCATTCAAGTCAATGAGAAAATTTTGCCGCTTTTTTGCCGATTTCGGTAAAACCACGCGGCAAATCTCTTAGAAAAGTCATAGCACACCATTCCCGATCATTACCCACATGTCGGTGTAATGTGGTGCGCGTGTTGGCAACGCTTTGGGACTAGTAGCGGGACGAAATTTGGCGGAAGATGGAGAATAAGAAATAACTAGAAAATTCCGCAGAAATTTTATCAGTGTGCCTGCTACTGGGTGCACATCTACATACACACACATTGGAAACAGCAGTTAGGAGTCAGTTGGTCAACATTGTCTCCAGGGAACAGTGTAATGATAGGTGTGTCTGAGTGTGTGTTTGTGTATGTGAGTGTGTTTGTGTGAGAGAGTGTGTGTGTGTCTGTGTCTGAGAGTGTGTGTGTGTGTGGGGGGGGGGGGGGTGTGGTGTGTATGTGGGTGTGTGTGTGAGAGAGTGTGTGTGTGTCTGTGTCTGAGTGTGTGTGTGTGTGTGTGGTGTGTATGTGGGTGTGTGTATGTTGTGTGTCTCTCTCTGTGTGTGTTGTGTGTGTGTGTGTGTGTGTTGTGTATGTGTGTGTGTGTGGTGTGTATGTGGGTGTGTGTGTGTTGTGTGTCTCTCTGTGTGTGTGTAGGGGGGGGGGTGTGGTGTGTATGTGTGTGTGTGTTGTGTGTCTCTCTCTGTGTGTGTTGTGTGTGTGTGTGTGTGTGTGTGTATGTGTGTGTGTGTGGTGTGTGTGTGTTGTGTCTCTCTGTGTGTGTGTGTGTGTGTGTGTGTGTGTGTTGTGTCTCTCTGTGTGTGTGTCTGTGCGTGTGTTTCTGTATGTGTGAGTGTGTGTATGTGTGTCTGTGTGTTTATGTGTGTGTGTGTGTGTGTGGTGTGTGTGTGTGTGTCTGTGCGTGTGTGTGTGTGTCTGTCTCTGTCGTGCTGCAGCCCCTCCCTTTGTCCTCTCAGTAACAGAACATGTTGCTATGGTGATTTCATCAAAAAAGGTGCGAGATACTTTTTTTAATGTTACCTGTCAAGAGTTTGGTGAGCCTAGCGCGAAAAGTATTAGTCCGATAGACTCCATAGTTACATGTCTGCGACCGGCACAAGATTCCCTACATTTTGACCAACTATAATGTCTATAGATGTAAAACTGGAGGAGAGAGACAAATTTGTTTGGGGAAGAAATCACTGAATCATACTGTGTTTTTCATAGCTTCTGTCGACAGTTGGTAGATCACAGCCAACAATTTAAGTCCGATAGACTCCATAGTTACATGTCTGCGACCGGAACAAGATTCCCTACATTTTCACCAAAAATGAAGTCTGAAGACTGAAAACTGGAGGAGAGAGAGCAATTTGTTTGGGAAACTTCCAGAGATCCGTACCGAAGCCCCCCACTCTGTCGTCCACTCTAACTCTGAACATTCCGCCACATACACACACATTGGAAAATCTGAGACGGTCTGAAAACGGGACGAAACGTAAACTGTGATTTGGTAGAAACCGGGCTTGATATCTGAACGCCAATTCAGCCCAATAAACGCCAAAGTCTTGTCTTCGGTTTAAACTTTTAATCATGTTTCTACGTTAAAGTATGACGATACAGCACGGTCCCAAAGAGGGGGCGTTTTGAGCGATGTTGAGCGATTTCCCGATCATTTCCCATTCATGTCTATGGGACATTTTTTGCCGTATTTTTGCCGATTTCGGTAAAACCACGCGGCAAATCTCTTAGAAAAGTCATAGCACACCATTCCCGATCATTACCCACATGTCGGTGAAATGTGTGTGCGCGTGTTGGCAACGCTTTGGGACTAGTAGTGGGACAAAAAACAGGCGGAATAATAATAATAATAACTAGAAAATGCATTTCCTGCAGAAAATGCGTGGGAATGCTGAATAGCTGAATTGCTAAAGGTAACCTGGTTTAATAGTTTAAATCAGTAAAAGTTGTAGAAAAAATTGAAACGCTAAGCTAAACTGGACAAATAGCTTAAATCAGTAAAATTTGTAGAAAATATTGAAATGCTAAAACTAAACTGGAGAAATAGCTTAAATCAGTAAGAAGATATTGAAGTATTGAGAAGAGTTGAAAAATGTAGGAATGGTTTTAATTAAGTTGAATAGCAACAATAATGTAAAAAAGGTGGAAATATTTAAAAAAAAATTAAATGTAAAAGCTGAACTGGAGAAATAGCTTAAATCAGTAAGAAGATGTTGAAGTAGTGAGAATATTTAAAAAAGTAGGAATGATTTTAATTAAGTTGAATAACACCACTACACCATAAAGAGCTAGAGCTAGATTTTAAAAGTAGATTTTTTTAATAGCTGAAAGTCTGCAGAAAATACGGACAACCAAAAAAGGTATGAAATAATAAAAAAATCATAATGGGGTTAAATGCCTTTGTCAGGATTGATGTACTACACAGCGGGGATCAAACCCCTGTCCATATCCACTGGGCCATCACTAGGGGTTAACTGTCTTCATAGGGAATACATCGGTTGAGTTCCCGCTGTGGGAATCGAACCCCGGTCTCCCACACAAAAGTCATTTGTCATAACCACTGCGCCACCAGCAAAGGATCTGTTTTTCAAGCTTACATTGTAATATATAATTAGACAGACAGACATACAGAGTATTGCACTGTCAGGGAAAAGGTTGCCATGGCTACATATAATCAGTGGCCATGTTTGTAAACGCAGCTAGGAAGCCTTTCATCTCTGTGATGTCATCTCTTTCCAAAAAACGTACGGAATATTAAATAATCATAACAGTGTTAAAAGACTTTTTAACACTATGTGATGAGATCCCATTGTGGGATTTGAACCCGGGTCTACGGCATGAAGGGCATGTCACATAACCACTGCGCCACCACTGTAATAACTCCTGGAATACCTATATAAGGTAATATATAATTTATCTGTGTTTGTGTGTGTGTGTGTGTGTGTCTGTGTGTCTCTCTGTGTGTGTGTATGTGTGTTTGTGTGTCTGTGTGTGTGTGTGTGTGTGTGTGTGTGTGCGTGTCAATCTGTGTTTGTGTGTGTGTGTGTGTGTTTCTGCGTGTGCGTGTGTGTGTGCGTGTCAATCTGTGTTTGTGTGTATATGTGTGTGTGTGTGTCTATGTGTGTGTCTGTGTGTGTGTGTCTCTGTGTGTGTGTGTCTATGTGCGTGTGTGTCTCTGTGTGTGTGTGCGTGTGTGTGTGTCTCTGTGTGTGTGTCTGTGTGTGTGTGTGCATGTGTGTGTGTCTCTGTTTGTGTGTCTCTGTGTGTGTGTATATGTGTGTGTGTGTGTGTGTCTCTGTGTGTGTGTGTGTGTGTGTCTGTGTGGGTGTGCTTCTGTGTGTGTGTGTGTGTGTGTGTTTCTGTGTGTGTGACTGTGTGTGTGTGTGTGTGTGTGTGTGTGTCTCTCTCTCTCTGTGTGTGTGTGTGTTTCTGTGTGTATGTGTGTGTGTGTGCGTCTCTCTGTGAGTGTGGGTCTGTGTGTGTCTGTGTGTCTCTGTGTGTGTGTGTCTCTGTGTGTTTGTCTCTGTGTGTGTGTCTCTGTGTGTGTGTGTGTGCGTGTCAATCTGTGTTTGTGTGTATGTGTCTATGTGCGTGTGTGTCTCTGTGTGTGTGCGCGTGTGTGTGTGTCTGTGTGTGTGTGTGTGTGTATATGTGTGTGTGTGTCTCTGTGTGTGTGTGTGTGTCTCTCTGTGAGTGTGTGTCTGTGTGTGTGTGTGTGTCTGTGTGTGTGTGTGTGTGTGTGTGTGTGTGTCTGTCTTTCTGCGTAAACACACACACAGGGACACACAGATACACAGGGAGACACACACACACACAGACACACACACGGACACACAGCCCAAATTTCTTTTTTCACTCTGTCTGTTTTAAGATGAGTTAACAGCAAAGCCATTGACATAGAATGAAATGGTTGCTAAGGGATACAAACTACCAGTGGCCATGTTTGTAAACACAGCTAGGAAGCCTTTGATGTCTGTGATGTCATCTCTTTGATCTGTAATCAGTTAACGACCGCAGCTGATGTACCCTTTTTTACCTGTGGGAAACAGCAGCTCCTAACAAACAAGCCCTCAAACAAATGGTCAGACGGGGAAAATAAAAAGTTATGTCAGTAAAATAACCACCTCATGAGCACCAGAAGGCCTTTGTGAACGTATTGATGTAAAATTCATGTGGATAAAGTTAAAAATGTGGACGTATCAGCGATGTAAAAAAGTGGTTCGCTCTGCATTTTGCTCAGAAATGTGGACGATGTTTAACATGGCGGTGAATGGAGGAAGATCCTGAACTCTTGCCATTTGATAGCTCGCTGAGCGAAAAGTATAATTCATATCGCATAAATGAGCACATTGACAGAAACTAGACAAGAATACCTACGTTTTGATGTATAAATTGTCCATGACAAGATAGAATTGTTGGCGTGGGAGCAAGATATAGAGAACGGAGTAAGATAATCTTTTCGAAGCCGTTCACTCTGATGATGTCACACCACACTCTAACTCACGCAATACACACCCATTATAAAGGCAGAAAAATCATAAAATGTACACTGTACTTACACAGCTTTTTAACAAAAACTGTAAAATATATCAATCTGAAAAGCCATAGCCGGATAGCTGAATATTTTGTCAACGTTTTAAAGTTTGAAAGACGTCTGTAGGTGAAAAAATGTAGGAGGAGATACATTATGAAGCAGAAGAAGATTTGAAGGATTTGAAGCGTGCTCTCATTGACTTTAATGTTAAAAAAAATTGCTTATATGCTTAATATTTTAAAAAGTATAAATAGTAGAAAAATAGTTGAAGAAGTCCCATCATCTGCTGAAAGAGCTGAAGATTTGAAAAGTTGAATGGTTTAAATAGCTGAAAGTATGCAGAAGATACGGAGAGCCAAAAAACGTACGGAATAAAAAGAAAGAATAATAAAGAACCGAATAACAATAGTTGGAATGCTGTGGAACAGCATTCCCACTAATAAAGAACCGAATAACAATAGTTGGAATGCTGTGGAACAGCATTCCCACTAACTAGAAAATGCATTTCCTGCAGAAAATGCGTGGGAATGCTGAATAGCTGAATTGCTAAAGGTAACCTGGTTTAATAGTTTAAATCAGTAAAAGTTGTAGAAAAAATTGAAACGCTAAGCTAAACTGGACAAATAAAATCAGTAAGAAGATGTTGAAGTATTGAGAAGAGTTGAAAAATGTAGGAATGGTTTTAATTAAGTTGAATAGCAACAATAATGTAAAAAAGGTTGAAATATTAAAAAAGAATGTAAAATGTAAAAGCTGAACTGGAGAAATAGCTTAAATCAGTAAGAAGATGTTGAAGTAGTGAGAATATTTAAAAAAGTAGGAATGGTTTTAATAAAGTTGAATAACACCCCTACACCATAAGGAGCTAGAGCTAGATTTTAAAAGTGGAATTGTTTTTATTGCTGAAAGTCTGCAGAAAATACGGACAACCAAAAAAGGTATGGAATAATAAAAAAATCATAATGGGGTTAAATGCCTTTGTCCGGATTGATGTACTACACATCAGGGATCAAACCCCTGTTCATATCCACTGGGCCATCACTAGGGGTTAACTGTCTTCATAGGGAATACATCGGTTGAGTTCCCGCTGTGGGAATCGAACCCCTTTCATCTCTGTGATGTCATCTCTTTCCAAAAAACGTACGGAGTATTAAATAATCATAACAGTGTTAAAAGACTTTTAACACTATGTGAGAAGATCCCATTGTGGGATTTGAACCCGGGCCGACGGCATGAAAGGCATGTCACATAACCACTGCGCCACCACTATAATAACTCCTGGAAAACCTATATAAGGTAATATATAATTTATCTGTGTTTGTGTGTGTGTGTGTGTGTGTGTCTCTGTGTGTGTGTGTCTGTGTGTATATGTGTGTGTGTGCGTGTGTGTGTGTCTCTGTTTGTGTGTCTCTGTGTGTGTGTGTGTGTGTGTCTGTATGTGTGTCTGTGTGTGTTTCTGTGTGTGTGTGTGTGTGTGTGTCTCTCTCTCTCTGTGTGTGTGTGTCTCTCTCTGTGTGTGTGTGTGTGTGTCTCTGTGTGTGTGTCTCTCTGTGAGTGTGTGTCTGTGTGTGCGTGTGTGTGTGTCTCTGTGTGTCTCTGTGTGTTTGTCTCTGTGCGTGTGTCTCTGTGTGTGTGTGTGTGTGTGTCTGTCTTTCTGCGTACACACACACACAAGGACACACAGATTTCTTTTTTCATTCTGTCTGTTTTAAGATGAGTTAACAGCAAAGCCATTGACAGAGAATGAAATGGTTGCTAAGGGATACAAACAACCAGTGGCCATGTTTGTAAACACAGCTAGGAAGCCTTTGATGTCTGTGATGTCATCTCTTTGATCTGTAATCAGTTAACGACCGCAGCTGTTGTACCCTTTTTTACCTGTGGGAAACAGCAGCTCCTAACAAACAAGCCCTCAAACAAATGGTCAGACGGGGAAAATAAAAAGTTATTTCAGTAAAATAACCACCTCATGAGCACCAGAAGGCCTTTGTGAACGTATTGATATAAAATTCATGTGGATAAAGTTAAAAATGTGGACGTATCAGCGATGTAAAAAAGTGGTTCGCTCTGCATTTTGCACAGAAATGTGGACGATGTTTAACATGAAGGTGAATGGAGGAAGATCCTGAACTCTTGCCATTTGATAGCTCTCTGAGCGAAAAGTATAATTCATATCGCATAAATGAGCACATTGACAGAAACTAGACAAGAATACCTACGTTTTGATGTATAAATTGTCCATGACAAGATAGAATTGTTGGAGTGGGAGCAAGATATATAGAATGGAGTAAGATAATCTTTTCAAAGCCGTTCACTCTGATGATGTCACACCACACTCTACCGCACGCAATACACACCCATTATAAAGGCAGAAAAATCATAAAATGTACACTGTACTTCAACAGCTTTTTAACAAAAACTGTAAAATATATCAATCTGAAAAGCCATAGCCGGATAGCTGAATATTTTGTCAACGTTTTAAAGTTTGAAAGACGTCTGTAGGTGAAAAAATGTAGGAGGAGATACATTATGAAGCTGAAGAAGATTTGAAGGATTTGAAGCGTGCTCTCATTGACTTTAATGTTAAAAAAAATTGCTTATATGCTTAATATTTTAAAAAGTATAAATAGTAGAAAAATAGTAAAAGAAGTCCCATCATCTGCTTAAAAAGCTGAAGATTGTAAAAGTTGAACGGTATAAATAGGTAAAAGTATGCAGAAGTTAGAGAGAGCCAAAAAACGTACGGAATAATAATAAGTAAGAATAAATAAAGAACAGAATAACAATAGTTGGAATGCTGTGGAACAGCATTCCCACTAACTAGAAAATTCCGCAGAAATTTTATCAGTGTGCCTGCTACTGGGTGCACATCCACATACACACACATTGGAAACAGCAGTTAGGAGTCAGTTGGTCAACATTGTCTCCAGGGAACAGTGTAATGATAGGTGTGTCTGTGTCTGAGTGTGTGTGTGTGTGAGAGTGTGTTTCTGTGAGAGAGTGTGTGTGTGTGTCTGTGTCTGAGTGTGTGTGTGTGTGTGTGTGTGTGAGAGAGTGTATGTGTGTGTGTCTGTGTCTGAGTGTGTGTGTGTGTGTGTGTGAGTGTGTTTGTGTGAGAGAGTGTGTGTGTGTGTGTCTGTGTCTGAATGTGTGTGTGTGTGTGTGTGTGAGAGAGAGTGTGTGTGTGTCTGTGTCTGAGTGTGTGTGTGTGTGTGTGTGTGTGGTGTGTATGTGGGTGTGTGTATGTTGTGTGTCTCTCTCTGTGTGTGTTGTGTGTGTGTGTGTGTGTGTGGTGTGTATGTGTGTGTGTGTGGTGTGTATGTGTGTGTGTGTGGTGTGTATGTGGGTGTGTGTGTGTTGTGTGTCTCTCTGTGTGTGTTGTGTGTGTGTGTGTGTGTGTGTGGTGTGTATGTGTGTGTGTGTGGTGTGTGTGTGTTGTGTCTCTCTGTGTGTGTGTGTGGTGTGTATGTGGGTGTGTGTGTGTTGTGTGTCTCTCTCTGTGTGTGTTGTGTGTGTGTGTGGTGTGTATGTGTGTGTGTGTGGTGTGTATGTGTGTGTGTGTGGTGTGTATGTGGGTGTGTGTGTGTGTTGTGTGTCTCTCTCTGTGTGTGTTGTGTGTGTGTGTGTGTGTGTGGTGTGTATGTGTGTGTGTGTGGTGTGTGTGTGTTGTGTCTCTCTGTGTGTGTGTGTGGTGTGTATGTGGGTGTGTGTGTGTTGTGTGTCTCTCTGTGTGTGTGTGTGTGTGGGGGGGGGGGTGTGGTGTGTATGTGGGTGTGTGTGTGTTGTGTGTCTCTCTGTGTGTGTTGTGTGTGTGGTGTGTATGTATGTGTGTGTGTGTGGTGTGTGTGTGTTGTGTCTCTCTGTGTGTGTGTGGTGTGTATGTGTGTGTGTGTGGTGTGTGTGTGTGTTGTGTCTCTCTGTGTGTGTGTGTGTGGTGTGTATGTGGGTGTGTGTGTGTTGTGTGTCTCTCTGTGTGTGTGTGTGTGGGGGGGGGGTGTGGTGTGTATGTGGGTGTGTGTGTGTTGTGTGTCTCTCTCTGTGTGTGTTGTGTGTGTGGTGTGTATGTATGTGTGTGTGTGTGGTGTGTGTGTGTTGTGTCTCTCTGTGTGTGTGTGCGTATGTGTGTTGTGTCTCTCTGTGTGTGTGTCTGTGCGTGTGTTTCTGTATGTGTGTGTGTGTGTGTGTGTGTGTGGTGTGTGTGTGTTGTGTCTCTGTGTGTGTGTGTGGGTGTCTGTGCGTGTGTGTGTGTGTCTGTCTCTGTCGTGCTGCAGCCCCTCCCTTTGTCCTCTCAGTAACAGAACATGTTGCTATGGTGATTTCATCAAAAAAGGTGCGAGATACTTTTTTTAATGTTACCTGTCAAGAGTTTGGTGAGCCTAGCGCGAAAAGTATTAGTCCGATAGACTCCATAGTTACATGTCTGCGACCGGCACAAGATTCCCTACATTTTGACCAACTATAATGTCTATAGATGTAAAACTGGAGGAGAGAGACAAATTTGTTTGGGGAAGAAATCACTGAATCATACTGTGTTTTTCATAGCTTCTGTCGACAGTTGGTAGATCACAGCCAACAATTTAAGTCCGATAGACTCCATAGTTACATGTCTGCGACCGGAACAAGATTCCCTACATTTTCACCAATAATGAAGTCTGAAGACTGAAAACTGGAGGAGAGAGAGCCATTTGTTCGGGAAACTTCCAGAGATCCGTACCGCAGCCCCCCACTCTGTCGTCCACTCTAGCTCTGAACATTCCGCCACATACACACACATTGGAAAATCTGAGCCGGTCTGAAAACGGGACGAAACGTAAACTGTGATTTGGTAGAAACCGTGCTTGATATCTGAACGCCCATTCAGCCCAATAAACGCCAAAGTCTTGTCTTCGGTTTAAACTTTTAATCATGTTTCTACGTTAAAGTATGGCGACACAGCACGGTCCCAAAGAGGGGGCGTTTTGAGCGATGTTGAGCGATTTCCCGATCATTTCCCATTCATGTCTATGGGACATTTTTTGCCGTATTTTTGCCGATTTCGGTAAAACCACGCGGCAAATCTCTTAGAAAAGTCATAGCACACCATTCCCGATCAATACCCACATGTCGGTGAAATGTGTTTGCGCGTGTTGGCAACGCTTTGGGACTAGTAGCGGGACAAAAAACAGGCGGAATAATAATAATAACTAGAAAATTCCGCAGAAATTTTATCAGTGTGCCTGCTACTGGGTGCACATCTACATACACACACATTGGAAACAGCAGTTAGGAGTCAGTTGGTCAACATTGTCTCCAGGGAACAGTGTAATGATAGGTGTGTCTGAGTGTGTGTGTGTGTGTGAGTGTGTTTGTGTGAGAGAGTGTGTGTGTGTCTGTGTCTGAGAGTGTGTGTGTGTGTGGGGGGGGGGGTGTGGTGTGTATGTGGGTGTGTGTGTTGGGTGTCTCTCTCTGTGTGTGTTGTGTGTGTGTGTGTGTGTGTTGTATGTGTGTGTGTGTGTGTGTGAGAGTGTGTTTCTGTGAGAGAGTGTGTGTGTGTGTCTGTGTCTGAGTGTGTGTGTGTGTGTGTGTGAGAGTGTGTTTCTGTGAGAGAGTGTGTGTGTGTGTCTGTGTCTGACTGTGTGTGTGTGTGTCTGTGTCTGAGTGTGTGTGTGTGTGAGTTTGTTTGTGTGAGAGAGTGTGTGTGTGTGTGTCTGTGTCTGAATGTGTGTGTGTGTGTGTGTGTGTGTGTGTGTAGAGAGAGTGTGTGTGTGTCTGTGTCTGAGTGTGTGTGTGTGTGTGTGGTGTGTATGTGGGTGTGTGTATGTTGTGTGTCTCTCTCTGTGTGTGTTGTGTGTGTGTGTGTGTGGTGTGTATGTGTGTGTGTGTGGTGTGTATGTGGGTGTGTGTGTTGTGTGTCTCTCTGTGTGTGTGTGTAGGGGGGGGGTGTGGTGTGTATGTGTGTGTGTGTTGTGTGTCTCTCTCTGTGTGTGTTGTGTGTGTGTGTGGTGTGTATGTGTGTGTGTGTGTGTGTGTGGTGTGTATGTGGGTGTGTGTATGTTGTGTGTCTCTCTCTGTGTGTGTTGTGTGTGTGTGTGTGTGTGGTGTGTATGTGTGTGTGTGTGGTGTGTGTGTGCTGTGTCTCTGTGTGTGTGTGTGTGGTGTGTATGTGGGTGTGTGTGTGTTGTGTGTCTCTCTGTGTGTGTGTGGGGGGGGGTGTGGTGTGTATGTGGGGGGGTGTGTGTTGTGTGTCTCTCTGTGTGTGTGGTGTGTGTGTGGTGTGTATGTATGTGTGTGTGTGTGGTGTGTGTGGTGTGTGTGTGTTGTGTCTCTGTGTGTGTGTGTGTGTGTCTGTGCGTGTGTGTGTGTGTCTGTCTCTGTCGTGCTGCAGCCCCTCCCTTTGTCCTCTCAGTAACAGAACATGTTGCTATGGTGATTTCATCAAAAAAGGTGCGAGATACTTTTTTTAATGTTACCTGTCAAGAGTTTGGTGAGCCTAGCGCGAAAAGTATTAGTCCGATAGACTCCATAGTTACATGTCTGCGACCGGCACAAGATTCCCTACATTTTGACCAACTATGATGTCTAAAGAGGTAAAACTGGAGGAGAGAGAGAAATTTGTTTGGGAAGAAAATCACTGAATCCTACTGGTTTTTTATAGCTTCTGTCGACAGTTGGTAGATCACAGCCAACAATTTAAGTCCGATAGACTCCATAGTTACATGTCTGCGACCGGAACAAGATTCCCTACATTTTCACCAAAAATGAAGTCTGAAGACTGAAAACTGGAGGAGAGAGAGCAATTTGTTTGGGAAACTTCCAGAGATCCGTACCGCAGCCCCCCACTCTGTCGTCCACTCTAGCTCTGAACATTCCGCCACATACACACACATTGAAAAATCTGAGACGGTCTGAAAACGGGACGAAACGTAAACTGTGATTTGGTAGAAACCGTGCTTGATATCTGAACGCCCATTCAGCCCAATAAACGCCAAAGTCTTGTGTTCGGTTTAAACTTTTAATCATGTTTCTACGTTAAAGTATGGCGATACAGCACGGTCCCAAAGAGGGGGCGTTTTGAGCGATGTTGAGCGATTTCCCGAACATTTCCCATTCAAGTCAATGAGAAAATTTTGCCGCTTTTTTGCCGATTTCGGTAAAACCACGCGGCAAATCTCTTAGAAAAGTCATAGCACACCATTCCCGATCATTACCCACATGTCGGTGTAATGTGGTGCGCGTGTTGGCAACGCTTTGGGACTAGTAGCGGGACGAAATTTGGCGGAAGATGGAGAATAAGAAATAATAAGTATGGGCAATAATAGTCATTGTGCCGATTGCACATCGGCACACTGAACTAGAAAATTCCGCAGAAATTTTATCAGTGTGCCTGCTACTGGGTGCACATCCACATACACACACATTGGAAACAGCAGTTAGGAGTCAGTTGGTCAACATTGTCTCCAGGGAACAGTGTAATGATAGGTGTGTCTGTGTCTGAGTGTGTGTGTGTGTGTGTGAGAGTGTGTTTCTGTGAGAGAGTGTGTGTGTGTGTCTGTGTCTGAGTGTGTGTGTGTGTGTGTGAGAGTGTGTGTGTGTGTGTCTGTGTCTGAGTGTGTGTGTGTGGTGTGTATGTGGGCGTGTGTGTGTTGTGTGTCTCTCTGTGTGTGTGTGTGGGGGGGGGGTGTGGTGTGTATGTGGGTGTGTGTGTGTTGTGTGTCTCTCTCTGTGTGTGTTGTGTGTGTGGTGTGTATGTATGTGTGTGAGTGTGTTTGTGTGAGAGAGTGTGTGTGTCTGTGTCTGAATGTGTGTGTGTGTGTGTGAGAGAGAGAGTGTGTGTGTGTGTCTGTGTCTGAGTGTGTGTGTGTGTGTGTGTGTGGTGTGTATGTGGGTGTGTGTATGTTGTGTGTCTCTCTGTGTGTGTGTGTTGTGTGTTTGTGTGTGTGTGGTGTGTATGTGTGTGTGTGTGGTGTGTGTGTGTTGTGTCTCTCTGTGTGTGTGTGTGTGTGTGTGGTGTGTATGTGGCTGTGTGTGTGTTGTGTGTCTCTCTGTGTGTGTGTGTGTGTAGGGGGGGGGTGTGGTGTGTATGTGGGTGTGTGTGTGTTGTGTGTCTCTCTCTGTGTGTGTTGTGTGTGTGTGTGTGGTGTGTATGTGTGTGTGTGTTGTGTCTCTCTGTGTGTGTGTGTGTGTGCGTGTGTGTGTGTGTTGTGTCTCTCTGTGTGTGTGTCTGTGCGTGTGTTTCTGTATGTGTGTGTGTGTGAGTGTGTGTGTGTGTCTGTGTGTTTATGTGTGTGTGTGTGTGTGGTGTGTATGTGGGTGTGTGTATGTTGTGTGTCTCTCTCTGTGTGTGTTGTGTGTGTGTGTGTGTGGTGTGTATGTGTGTGTGTGTGGTGTGTATGTGTGTGTGTGTGGTGTGTATGTGGGTGTGTGTGTGTTGTGTGTCTCTCTGTGTGTGTTGTGTGTGTGTGTGTGTGTGTGGTGTGTATGTGTGTGTGTGTGGTGTGTGTGTGTTGTGTCTCTCTGTGTGTGTGTGTGGTGTGTATGTGGGTGTGTGTGTGTTGTGTGTCTCTCTCTGTGTGTGTTGTGTGTGTGTGTGGTGTGTATGTGTGTGTGTGTGGTGTGTATGTGTGTGTGTGTGGTGTGTATGTGGGTGTGTGTGTGTTGTGTGTCTCTCTCTGTGTGTGTTGTGTGTGTGTGTGTGGTGTGTATGTGTGTGTGTGTGTTGTGTCTCTCTGTGTGTGTGTGTGGTGTGTATGTGGGTGTGTGTGTGTTGTGTGTCTCTCTGTGTGTGTGTGTGGGGGGGGGGTGTGGTGTGTATGTGGGTGTGTGTGTGTTGTGTGTCTCTCTCTGTGTGTGTTGTGTGTGTGGTGTGTATGTATGTGTGTGTGTGTTGTGTCTCTCTGTGTGTGTGTGTGTGTGTGCGTGTGTGTGTGTGTTGTGTCTCTCTGTGTGTGTGTCTGTGCGTGTGTTTATGTATGTGTGTGTGTGAGTGTGTGTGTGTGTCTGTGTGTTTATGTGTGTGTGTGTGTGTGGTGTGTGTGGTGTGTGTGTGTTGTGTCTCTGTGTGTGTGTGTGTGTGTCTGTGCGTGTGTGTGTGTGTCTGTCTCTGTCGTGCTGCAGCCCCTCCCTTTGTCCTCTCAGTAACAGAACATGTTGCTTTGGTGATTTCATCAAAAAAGGTGCGAGATACTTTTTTTAATGTTACCTGTCAAGAGTTTGGTGAGCCTAGCGCGAAAAGTATTAGTCCGATAGACTCCATAGTTACATGTCTGCGACCGGCACAAGATTCCCTACATTTTGACCAACTATAATGTCTATAGATGTAAAACTGGAGGAGAGAGACAAATTTGTTTGGGGAAGAAATCACTGAATCATACTGTGTTTTTCATAGCTTCTGTCGACAGTTGGTAGATCACAGCCAACAATTTAAGTCCGATAGACTCCATAGTTACATGTCTGCGACCGGAACAAGATTCCCTACATTTTCACCAAAAATGAAGTCTGAAGACAGAAAACTGGAGGAGAGAGAGCAATTTGTTTGGGAAACTTCCAGAGATCCGTACCGCAGCCCTCCACTCTGTCGTCCACTCTAACTCTGAACATTCCGCCACATACACACACATTGGAAAATCTGAGACGGTCTGAAAACGGGACGAAACGTAAACTGTGATTTGGTAGAAACCGGGCTTGATATCTGAATGCCCATTCAGCCCAATAAACACCAAAGTCTTGTGTTCGGTTTAAACTTTTAATCATGTTTCTACGTTAAAGTATGGCGATACAGCACGGTCCCAAAGAGGGGGCGTTTTGAGCGATGTTGAGCGATTTCCCGAACATTTCCCATTCAAGTCAATGAGAGATTTTTGCCGTATTTTTGCCGATTTCGGTAAAACCACGCGGCAAATCTCTTTGAAAAGTCATAGCACACCATTCCCGATCATTACCCACATGTCGGTGAAATGTGGTGCGCGTGTTGGCAACGCTTTGGGACTAGTAGCGGGACGAAATTTGGCGGAAGATTAAGAATAAGAAATAATAAGTATGGGCAATAATAGTCATTGTGCCGATTGCACATCGGCACACTGAACTAGAAAATTCCGCAGAAATTTTATCAGTGTGCCTGCTACTGGGTGCACATCCACATACACACACATTGGAAACAGCAGTTAGGAGTCAGTTGGTCAACATTGTCTCCAGGGAACAGTGTAATGATAGGTGTGTCTGTGTCTGAGTGTGTGTGTGTGTGTGTGAGAGTGTGTTTCTGTGAGAGAGTGTGTGTGTGTGTCTGTGTCTGAGTGTGTGTGTGTGTGTGTGTGTGTGAGAGAGTGTGTGTGTGTGTGTCTGTGTCTGAGTGTGTGTGTGTGTGTGTGGGGGGGGGGTGTGGTGTGTATGTGGGTGTGTGTGTGTTGTGTGTCTCTCTCTGTGTGTGTTGTGTGTGTGGTGTGTATGTATGTGTGTGTGTGTGGTGTGTGTGTGTGTTGTGTCTCTCTGTGTGTGTGTGTGTGCGTGTGTGTGTGTGTTGTGTCTCTCTGTGTGTGTGTGTGTGCGTGTGTGTGTGTGTTGTGTCTCTGTGTGTGTGTGTCTGTGTGTTTATGTGTGTGTGTGTGTGTGGTGTGTGTGGTGTGTGTGTGTTGTGTCTCTGTGTGTGTGTGTGTGTGTGTGTCTGTGCGTGTGTGTGTGTGTCTGTCTCTGTCGTGCTGCAGCCCCTTCCTTTGTCCTCTCAGTAACAGAACATGTTGCTATGGTGATTTCATCAAAAAAGGTGCGAGATACTTTTTTTAATGTTACCTGTCAAGAGTTTGGTGAGCCTAGCGCGAAAAGTATTAGTCCGATAGACTCCATAGTTACATGTCTGCGACCGGCACAAGATTCCCTACATTTTGACCAACTATAATGTCTATAGATGTAAAACTGGAGGAGAGAGACAAATTTGTTTGGGGAAGAAATCACTGAATCATACTGTGTTTTTCATAGCTTCTGTCGACAGTTGGTAGATCACAGCCAACAATTTAAGTCCGATAGACTCCATAGTTACATGTCTGCGACCGGAACAAGATTCCCTACATTTTCACCAAAA
>JAQOOF010000187.1:45000-48958 GCA_029931835.1 Etheostoma nigrum
GTGTGTCTGTCTCTGTGGTGCTGCAGCCCCTCCCTTTGTCCTCTCAGTAACAGAACATGTTGCTATGGTGATTTCATCAAAAAAGGTGCGAGATACTTTTTCTTAATGTTACCTGTCAAGAGTTTGGTGAGCCTAGCGCGAAAAGTATTAGTCCGATAGACTCCATAGTTACATGTCTGCGACCGGCACAAGATTCCCTACATTTTGACCAACTATGATGTCTATAGAGGTAAAACTGGAGGAGAGAGACAAATTTGTTTGGGGAAGAAATCACTGAATCCTACTGGTTTTTTATAGCTTCTGTCGACAGTTGGTAGATCACAGCCAACAATTTAAGTCCGATAGACTCCATAGTTACATGTCTGCGACCGGAACAAGATTCCCTACATTTTCACCAATAATGAAGTCTGAAGACTGAAAACTGGAGGAGAGAGAGCAATTTGTTTGGGAAACTTCCAGAGATCCGTACCGAAGCCCCCCACTCTGTCCCCCACTCTAACTCTGAACATTCCGCCACATACACACACATTGGAAAATCTGAGACGGTCTGAAAACGGGACGAAACGTAAACTGTGATTTGGTAGAAACCGTGCTTGATATCTGAACGCCCATTCAGCCCAATAAACGCCAAAGTCTTGTCTTCGGTTTAAACTTTTAATCATGTTTCTACGTTAAAGTATGGCGATACAGCACGGTCCCAAAGAGGGGGCGTTTTGAGCGATGTTGAGCGATTTCCCGAACATTTCCCATTCAAGTCAATGAGAAAATTTTGCCGTATTTTTGCCGATTTCGGTAAAACCACGCGGCAAATCTCTTAGAAAAGTCATAGCACACCATTCCCGATCATTACCCACATGTCGGTGTAATGTGGTGCGCGTGTTGGCAACGCTTTGGGACTAGTAGCGGGACGAAAATTTGGCGGAAGATGAAGAATAATAATAACTAGAAAATTCCGCAGAAATTTTATCAGTGTGCCTGCTACTGGGTGCACATCCACATACACACACATTGGAAACAGCAGTTAGGAGTCAGTTGGTCAACATTGTCTCCAGGGAACAGTGTAATGATAGGTGTGTCTGTGTCTGAGTGTGTGTGTGGTGTGTGTGTGAGAGAGTGTGTGTGTGTCTGTGTAGAGAGTGTGTGTGTGTGGGTCTGTGTCTGATGTGGGTGTGTGTGTGTGTGTGTGTGAGTGTGTGTGTGTGTGTCTGTGTCTGAGTGTGTGTGTGTGTGTGTGTGTGAGTGTGTTTGTGTGAGAGAGTGTGTGTGTGTGTCTGTGTCTGAGTGTGTGTGTGTGTGTGTGTGTGTGTGTGTGTGTGTGTATGTGTGTGTGTGTGTGTGTGTGTTGTGTCTCTCTGTGTGTGTGTGTGGTGTGTATGTGGGTGTGTGTGTGTTGTGTGTCTCTCTGTGTGTGTGTGTGTGGGGGGGGGTGTGGTGTGTATGTGGGTGTGTGTGTGTTGTGTGTCTCTCTCTGTGTGTGTTGTGTGTGTGGTGTGTATGTATGTGTGTGTGTGTGGTGTGTGTGTGTTGTGTCTCTCTGTGTGTGTGTGGTGTGTATGTGTGTGTGTGTGGTGTGTGTGTGTTGTGTCTCTCTGTGTGTGTGTGTGGTGTGTATGTGGGTGTGTGTGTGTTGTGTGTCTCTCTGTGTGTGTGTGTGTGGGGGGGGGGTGTGGTGTGTATGTGGGTGTGTGTGTGTTGTGTGTCTCTCTCTGTGTGTGTTGTGTGTGTGGTGTGTATGTATGTGTGTGTGTGTTGTGTCTCTCTGTGTGTGTGTGTGTGTGCGTGTGTGTGTGTGTTGTGTCTCTCTGTGTGTGTGTCTGTGCGTGTGTTTATGTATGTGTGTGTGTGAGTGTGTGTGTGTGTCTGTGTGTTTATGTGTGTGTGTGTGTGTGGTGTGTGTGGTGTGTGTGTGTTGTGTCTCTGTGTGTGTGTGTGTGTGTCTGTGCGTGTGTGTGTGTGTCTGTCTCTGTCGTGCTGCAGCCCCTCCCTTTGTCCTCTCAGTAACAGAACATGTTGCTATGGTGATTTCATCAAAAAAGGTGCGAGATACTTTTTTTAATGTTACCTGTCAAGAGTTTGGTGAGCCTAGCGCGAAAAGTATTAGTCCGATAGACTCCATAGTTACATGTCTGCGACCGGCACAAGATTCCCTACATTTTGACCAACTATGATGTCTATAGATGTAAAACTGGAGGAGAGAGAGAAATTTGTTTGGGGAAGAAATCACTGAATCATACTGTGTTTTTCATAGCTTCTGTCGACAGTTGGTAGATCACAGCCAACAATTTAAGTCCGATAGACTCCATAGTTACATGTCTGCGACCGGAACAAGATTCCCTACATTTTCACCAAAAATGAAGTCTGAAGACTGAAAACTGGAGGAGAGAGAGCAATTTGTTTGGGAAACTTCCAGAGATCCGTACCGCAGCCCCCCACTCTGTCGTCCACTCTAGCTCTGAACATTCCGCCACATACACACACATTGGAAAATCTGAGCCGGTCTGAAAACGGGACGAAACGTAAACTGTGATTTGGTAGAAACCGTGCTTGATATCTGAACGCCCATTCAGCCCAATAAACGCCAAAGTCTTGTCTTCGGTTTAAACTTTTAATCATGTTTCTACGTTAAAGTATGGCGATACAGCACGGTCCCAAAGAGGGGGCGTTTTGAGCGATGTTGAGCGATTTCCCGATCATTTCCCATTCAAGTCAATGAGACAATTTTTGCCGTATTTTTGCCGATTTCGGTAAAACCACGCGGCAAATCTCTTAGAAAAGTCATAGCACACCATTCCCGATCATTACCCACATGTCGGTGTAATGTGGTGCGCGTGTTGGCAACGCTTTGGGACTAGTAGCGGGACGAAATTTGGCGGAAGATGAAGAATAATAATAACTAGAAAATGCATTTCCTGCAGAAAATGCGTGGGAATGCTGAATAGCTGAATTGCTAAAGCTATCCTGGCTTAAATCAGTAAAAGTTGTAGAAAAAATTGAAACGCTAAGCTAAACTGGACAAATAGCTTAAATCAGTAAAATCTGTAGAAAATATTGAAATGCTAAAGCTAAACTGGAGATATACTGTAGCTTAAATCAGTAAGAAGATGTTGAAGTATTGAGAAGAGTTGAAAATGTAGGAATGGTTTTAATTAAGTTGAATAGTAACAATAATGTAAAAAAGGTGGAAACATTTTAAAAAATGTAAATTTAAAAGCTGAACTGGAGAAATAGCTTAAATCAGTAAGAAGATGTTGAAGTAGTGAGAATATTTAAAAAAGTAGGAATGGTTTTAATAAAGTTGAATAACACCCCTACACCATAAGGAGCTAGAGCTAGATTTTAAAAGTGGAATTGTTTTTATTGCTGAAAGTCTGCAGAAAATACGGACAACCAAAAAAGGTACGGAATAATGAAAAAATCATAATGGGGTTAAATGCCTTTGTCAGGATTGATGTACTACACATCAGGGATCAAACCCCTGTCCATATCCACTGGGCCATCACTAGGGGTTAATTGTCTTCATAGGGAATACATTGGTTGAGTTCCCGCTGTGGGAATCGAACCCGGGTCTCCCACACCAAAGTCATTTGTCATAACCACTGCGCCACCAACAAGGATCGGTTTTTCAAGCTTACATTGTAATATATAATTAGACAGACAGACATACAGAGTATTGCACTGTCAGGGAAAAGGTTGCCATGGCTACATATAATCAGTGGCCATGTTTGTAAACGCAGCTAGGAAGCCTTTCATCTCTGTGATGTCATCTCTTTCCAAAAAACGTACGGAATATTAAATAATCATAACAGTGTTAAAAGACTTTTTAACACTATGCGATGCAATCCCATTGTGGGATTTGAACCCGGGCCTACGGCATGAAGGGCATGTCACATAACCACTGCACCACCACTGTAATAACTTCTGGAAAACCTATACAAGATAATATATAATTTATCTGTGT